>JAIUZE010016644.1:0-39783 GCA_022085475.1 Heliosperma pusillum
TTAACGAGTATCTGTTCACTTGTTGATAGCTTTTGTGTCTCGGCTTGGTGGGTTTATATCCAAGTCGGGGCATGGCTGCCTGATCCGTTTTGGGACTGGAGCCAGCTTAAGTACTAGCCATCTCTGCTTAGGGGGTCGCCTAGTAGAGTTTCTCATAGACGGTTATGTCATGGGACGGGGAATGGAATAGCTGTTGTCGCTAGGTCTGATCAGTCTAAGACTAGGATGTTTTCCTACCTTGTGGTATAGCCTCGAGTTACAGAAGTCGACTATCGGCCGTGCTAAGAACTTATGCCTGTTTCTAGAAGTATCAAGTCTTTCATGTTTGTATGATTCTATGAATCTTAGAAGGTGAGATGCAAGCCGGCTAAGGTTGATAGAGTTTGGATTACCGGTTGTTAACTGATTCACATGATATTACGTGTTGATTAGGGTTTGAGTGTATCATGGCCATGTTAATGGTAACCTCTGAGCTAGCATACCAGCTTCCCTACCTCGTGTTATAGATTATTAACAGATTCACATGATAGATTTCATATGATAGGTTATATGTTAGTTATTTGTTCCATAACATGAAAAGCATATCGTATGTTAAGGTTTTGTATTTTCCATATACATTGCTTTTATGTTATTCATGTTTCATTAAACTCGACATTTCGTGGCTGGGAGAACTCGGAGTTACTCCCCACTGACTGTGGCTTCCGTGTTTATATTTAATGCGGTCGAACAGGTGGTGATGCATATTTGGGGTACATTGACGAGCTAGCGAGCGAAGTATTTACCTTGGACCTATATTCGGTTCTTAGATTGTATATTATTATACACTCTTTTATTTCCGTATTTATACGGGAGATATGTCTCCCGTCTTGTATATTTCTTTTGTATAATATTATTTCCGTTTTGTAATGAACCTTTTTATTATGACACCTTCGTTAAGTATTCTCATGTTTTATTTAGTTAAATTATTTTTTTTCTTTCCGCAAATTTGAGGGTGTCACAGAGCTATTCATATTAGCTTTTCCTTTGCCTTGATAGGAGTGAATGTCCTTGCTTCCCTTGTTCCCTTTGCCTCCACTTTTCTTGAACTTCGTCTTGCTCTTGACATTGATGTTCAAAACATCCTTACTTGAGCTAGCTTGAAAACCCATGTCACGTTCGGCTTGCACAAGCATCTTGTGCAATTCATGAACCGTGACAGTGGCATTTTGCATGTTGAAGTTCACCCTAAAGTTTACAAACCCTTTGATCTTACTTAAGGAGTGAAGTATGCGGTCATTGATGAGAGGCTCGGGAATCTCTATTCCTTGCTCTTTAAGCACCTCCACGTACTCAATCATTTTGAGCACGTGAGGGCTAACACTATGACCCTCCTTCATATTGAGGTCGAAAAATTGGGACGCGGCTTCATATTGCAAAATTCTTGGAGCTCATGAAAACATGGTCACGATCTTAGAATAGATTTCATATGCGGTTACCATCTTTATGGCATTGCGTTGAAGCTCGCTATACATCGAAAAGATCAAGACAGTCTTGATCGCCGCCGACTCCTTTTGGTAGGCCTCATAGGCCTCCCTAGTGGCTTTCGATGACCTCGCATTTGGAGTGGGAGGGGCCGCGTCGGTTAGGTAACTTAGCTTACCGTCACCTTCGGCGGCTAGGCGTAGTTGCCCATTCCAATCCGTGAAGTTTGAACCATACTTATCAAGTTTACAACGATCCATGAAGGACCTTAGCCATGATACGGTGGTGAGTGGTGGAGGCCGAGCCCCGTTATTGTTGTTTTCCGACATTGCGAATTAAAAATGAGTTGGACTACAAAATAAAAAAAATGAAAGAAACATCAACATTTATCGTCTTTGATATACTTGTAAACATTTTAAACAAGTTTGACATTTATATAATGACCTCTATCCAATTACATAAATGATTCCAAGACCCAAGTCCTATATCAACTCGGGTTTATGTGAGCCACGGACTCCACGACTTTTATTAATATTACTTGGTGGGTTAACTCTTTAACCGATTCTACAATTAGAATTCTTGGTCGATGAAATACCTTATTGTCATCTTTAGCCCGGAACACATGGGCCACGAACCCTAATCTTTCTGTTGAGCTCAACCAAATTTCGATGCAATAACGATTTATTGCCCCACTTACCCAACGTAATAAGTTTAGCACTTCGGTGAGCCGAACCTACTTCCTTACGAAATTGGGATTCATGGGTTCTACTATTTGTTAAGGCTAAGTCTCAATTACAAAAATAGAGGTCAAGCCAATTTATATTATCTATCTCCTTTTAAGTAAACTAAATAGGTGAACTATCGATAATTATAATTGACGCGGTCGATTGACTCGATAAAATGCATGTGTGATTTAAGTGGCGATTTGGCATGCATGTAACATATAAATAAAATGCAAACATAAAATAAATTCCTAGTATGGCCTTCCTAAAATAATAGAAAATCAAATTAACTATTACAAACCAACTCCTTGGTCCCTTGAACTTCATGTGCACGCCTCCCAAGGACACCGTCTCCTTTTGGAACGCCTTTCCAAATGGCACCGTCTTTAGGAAACTCCGGGATTACAAATGATATAATAAAATTACAAGGTTATTCTATTATACATTTGTAAAATAAAATGAAATAATACAATAAAAGTGATACGAGATCACATTAAATTACAACCAAATCAATATTCAATACATTTCGGGTAATATCGATTAAAAACTAAGGCCATACTAAGACAAATTACATAATTCCAAAATTACATAAATCCAAATGACATTCATTCATTAAAAATTCAACATAATTATATGTAAACTCATGCAATATAAATGTGCCAAATCGCCTTAATAACCTTATATCGTATATAAACCCGGTTTTATGGAAATGCGTGATAATAACCAATTAAAATCACAAATTAATACTTAAATCAAATTAAGCCCACGTTAATTACCCTAACTGTTTAGGACTCAAAAAAATAGTCTCCACTAATTATTTGACAATAATTTAACTCGGTTTTGCATTATTACTCGGTTTTGACCCTTTTTAACATAACTTTTATGTAATAATTCCAAATTAAATTACAATAATTTATAAATTTAAAAAATAAAATTTTGAATATTCAGGAACATTTCCAGGAACATATTCATGTCAAAATTTTGGTCAAAACGTTTCGAATCATTTTAGATAAAAATATAGTTGCCATTAATCGATTTTATCAAATAAAATACTAAAACCACACGAAAATTAATCTAATTAATTTTCAACTTATACATATTATATTTAAAATATTTATTCAACATATGATAATTTTTTTCGAGCCAAAAATTCATTTTAGCAATTTATACCAAAATAATCACTATTTATGCCTTTTTAATTATTAAAAATCATAAATCATGCAAAAGAAATCATATTTATCTCACATTTTACATACAGTAGGTAAAATATGCATGTGATATCATACTAAAATTTCATGGCCAGATTCAAAGTTTAACTATTTTTAGTCATAAAATGTTCATTTTACTCATTAAAATGGATTTATTTAACTAAAAACCATTAAATAAAGCAATAATCTTCCATAAATCATCAAAATGACCTAAAAACATTTTAGGACCAGAAGGTATTTCATGCTCAAAATTTCGTGACTTTATCATATAAATCACAAATTTTGTAGTTTTATTTTGTTACCATAACTCGTAAAAACTTCATAAAACCGATTGCATTCAACATCCTATGCTCTGATACCAATTGTTAAGTTCATATACCTACACTTAAGATATTTCTTAAGTAAAACAATTTAACTTTTTAATTAGTTACAAGATCTAGTTACATGCAAATTAAAATAAAACAAAGTAGATAAAGATTTTGTTCCTCACATTGAGTATTATACGGATTATGGGGCACAAGTACAAGACACCTTCTTGCACTTGTTCTTGAGCTAGATGATTATAGGATGAACTTCCAAAAGCTCCAAGTATAGGAACTCTCCTTTTGTTGCACCTAGACTTACCCTTAATCTCTTGAATATTGCTTTACTAGAACAATAAACAAGATCCTCTTAATATGAGTACTAGACACTTGAAATTTCTACTTAAGAAACTCAAGTTCAAGTTCTATGAAACTTCTAAAGTTTCTAAGTGTTTTGTGATTTCTAGTGAGATGTTGTGTGAATATTATGAGATATCATTAAGTAAGTTCATAAGAGGAAAACATCCTCTTATTTGAATGAAAATAACCGGCTAAGCATGTGAGCAAAGAGCATGCTCATTGCTTTTTGTCTTACCAAAACAATAGGGTGGCTATAGGTATTTAGGCTAGTAATGATTATGCCTAATCTTGATTAGAACAACATTAAAGCCCTAAACACCACCCTACAAACAAGCATGCCGATTTTTATACTTAAAATGGACTCCATATTATATTTGTGATTTTGTCATTTGTCACACATGTGACATGTGACATGTTATCTTATAATATAATTATGTATTTAACTAATTTAAATACAATTTCATGTCAAATAAATTAAACTTAACATTTTAAGTAATAATTTATAATCACATATATACAAAATGGGTCATCTCATACTTGGTTGATATGATTTACAACTAATTGTAATTATGATCAACCAATCATGCTTATCTCAAATGTTTCATAAACATAGAGCATTCTAGTATAACAATTATATTATTGAATCTTATTTAATCATATTACAATAAGATATATTTCTCACTCGTAAACGCGTTCTGTTTAAGGGATTAATTAATCTGTATCGTTATACAATTAATTAATATTCTTGATTAGGGAATCGTCCTTTCGGTGTGACCTTAAGGGATCAACTGATCACCACCGTCATACGACAGTAATGTCAAACTCTATTAAGCCAATCATTACCGATTAATGTGGATCAGTTGACTATAATATTAATCATCCCTTTGTATTCTTGTTAATGAGGTTTAATTAAGTGATCGCACTATTGTTGAGGACACTCACTTCAACACAAACACCATTGGCTTTTGTCCTCATAATGTGGATTTTACTCCGCACTGAAAGTTGATGTTCCTACATGGAATTCACCTACAGTAGATAATTAGTGTTCAACCTTTAATAGCAATATAAATAAGACGCTATATAGTCTTTTTCTAAGAATCAACAATTTTTACCTCTTCAGTCATTTTTTCCCTCTAAATAATTGGTCATGATCAGAAGTATGAAGAATAAAAGTAAGAGAAAAGGAAATCTTTATCAAGGTAAATAGGTATGCAATTTATTAAATTAATCAATTTCATGTTATCGTCTTATACGTTTACTGAACTATAAGTTATTTACTCAATTAATATATATAGGAAGTTCTCTTAAAAATGTACTATCTTAATGCAATCTCATATGATTTGCATCACTAAACACAATGATAAACCTAGATATAACAATTGACATTCAGTCATTCAATTTAGATATCATCTTACAAAATAAGAAAAATCAAACCAAATAAGTTCTACTGATATAGATCGTGACTTTCAATATTAAGTCAAGATACTTTATATAAAAGTGTTTTTCTAACGTGTGTCCAAAGGGCACATGTTAAGATGCTAATTAGAGAAATTTTGGCAAGATAAATATGTATATAAAAATAAGATACTAAAACTAATTAAGGCAGTATCTTAACTCATATAATTTCCATATTATTTTCCTTGAAATTGAGACAATATCTAAAATTATCAAGATAAATAAATAACACATTAATTATTGTTCTGTATATTCATACTCAAAATAAATATTCCAAGTTAATATACACCTTCCTAATTAGATCGGTATCATAAACTAAATCACACAAAAATATTCATTCTTCCATAAATACCTAGAATATATACCTCAACTAAGCTATGTATTTATATAGCTCACTGAAATCAGAGTTTATAATAAACCCAAAACCCTAAAATGTCTCATATAGAGAGGTTAAGCTTCCACCTCCCTGATGAACAATTATTGTTGTATAGGGATAAAGATGTAAATGAAGATGTCATAAATAAACATTCAACGGATATGTTTTTGGCTTGGATGGATTGCAATAGCAAAGATGAAAACGCCCAACTACTAACTTACGCAGAATTTCCAACAAAATATGTGTGGCAAGTAGTTACTAACAAGTGGATTCCTAGAAAACGGGGATTAAGCATAGGTAAAATATATGATCTGCCTCAAAGTTCAAGTGAAAAATACTACCTTAGGATGCTACTTAACCATGTAAGAGGACCTACATGTTATGAAGATATAAGGACCGTAAATGGTGTGTTATATGATACTTTTAGACAAGCATGTTATGCTATGGAACTACTAGATGACCACCGCTAACGAGGGTACGTATGTGATGAATCACTTTAATTTAATCTTTCTATTTGGGTCAAATATCAAACTTATGTATATATTGATCTACCAAAATTATTAGGTATCACTTACAAAATTTGTGTCCCGTTTCAGATTGACCAAAGCTTTCGTAATGCTAGCGTGGAGTTTCAACAAACTGAAACATGTCTTCTTCCTACAACAAATCGTTTGTAATTCGCTAATAGTTACTCCTTCTTTCACGTTTTTAATAAAATATTAAATACAAGATTATCTCAAACTTTTGGTCTAGCATATATGTATTAAGCATTCGTATTGTTATTTACGCATGTCATAACTAACAAATTAGTAACGTACATGGTTAATTACTCTCTCTACTATAAGTTGTACATGTGCAAATTTGTGTCAGATGCGAATAGTTAATTACTATGTGCAAATTTGTACCGGCTACTAATATGTTTCAGTCATTACTAATATTTACTATTCGCAAATCTTATAATTTTAATTTTTTTTCCCGGTACTCAAATAATCAACATAAATAACGTTTTTCTTTGAAATTCTACGTCAAATTACTGTCCTCCAGTAGAACACCTTCAAATATAGCGTCTAACAAAACATATTAACACATCAACAACAGAGTTATTTAGAATCGGAGAACTGATTAACTTTAATTATCTCGCCATAGCGAATAAGGTCATTAAACACAAGGAATAAATTTTAAGTGAGTTTGTGATTTGTGTCTGCGGACAGAAGGCAGAAGACATTTGTCTGAACTGTCCAATTCCATTTCTTCAATTCTACATCAAACGAATTAATCCAGTTATGGTACTAATGATACGCTTATGCCAGTCCAACCAACAACTCCACTTGAATTCACACAACCATCGACATTTAAACAAATCTACCAATTTTTATAAATAAGAGAAGCACTATGATTCAAGTATACATCAACACAATTCTCATGATCACAATAGTAATCAAATCGACATTAGATATCCTTAAACTAACCTAAAACATACCAAAATAGAAAAAAAAAAAATAATGTACATGACATTGGAACCAACATGCAATTCGAATTGAAGTTCCTCTTATTATAAACTCAGCACATTAAAGATGAAATAAGAGCAAAATAATTTAAACAAAACTAAGTACCAGATGATGATCGAACCAGCTATTAATTTGTAGCTTAATCAGGTCGGAAACTTGACATGCAAGCTCAGATCTGAGACGAGAAGAAGATGAAGAGGAGAGAAAAAGATAAGGAAGACAGAATTTCAGACGTGCGGTCTGAATTGATACACTCCACCACTTATCATTTATTACTTTTGTTTATTATTAGTTTATCTTAGTAGATTAGTAAACTGTATTAGTATTACTTGGTGTTATTTTTGGGCCTTTTATATTCTCCTTTATGGACTAGGTTGGGCTATTTTTTGGTGCCCGCATCAGTTTATTTTGTGTCATAGGTACTCTCTTATGCGTATCAAATCGATGATTTTAACAATTGGCCTTCCCTTGGATGGATATATCCGTCTGAAGGGTAACACGGGTCAAATACTACACAACTTGCCCAGGTAAGATAATTATTTTACTAATATGTACAAACTACTGTTTTGTATTATCTGAACTATTTTTTCCGTCTTAAGCTTAAGACGACATTAAGACGGGTCAGCCCGTCTTAAATGAGAATTTGTGTAATTATAAATTTATAATGGTCCAAGCTTTTATATAATTTATTTTCTTGTGTCTCATAAAAAAATATTTTAAATATTCTATAACACCAAAAGAAGAGTACAAACATTTTATGCAAACAATATAAACAACAGCTCCTATATAAATGAAAAATCTCAAAAATACCGTGCTTTAGCACGAGATCTATACTAGTTTAAATTAACTAATTAGGATAAATAATATAGTTTAATTAATTAAGTTAACTAATTTTAGATAAGTTAAGTTAATTTATGTTCGGGTATTATATAAGTTCAGTTCAGAATAATTCCGATCTTATAAGTTCCGTTCATATCATATAAGTTTAGTTGAGAAACGTTTCGAACCTATAAGTTCAGTTCCTAATAGTTCAATTCAGTTCCTAATAGTTCAATTCAGTTCAGATCCTACAGTTCAGTTCGAAATCTTATAGGGTTGTTTCAGAAAAATTCAGATCGTATAAGTTCAGTTCAAAAAAGTTCAGCAAAATTAAGTTTGAAAGAACGGGGCTTAAACTTCAATGAAAACTTCTCCAATATCTTCGTCAAAAACAGGCGATATGATAGGATCAAATAATGATGCATCTTTTATATAAGTTTCCTCTATATAGTCAGTTTACATGTACATAACCAATATCATATGCAATCATAATATCATCATCACACATCACTTGTGCCATCAGGTAGCGCACTACCATCAAGTAGCACACCGCCGTGTCCAGGGCCCACCGTAGACATCATGGGACCTACCCAGAAGGTCACCCAGACCCAGGTTATCAGCACAAGCACTGTCTCCTCCATGACGGGAACCAAGAGCAACGACCCACATAGTCTATGGAGCCAGTTTCCCGTAACTGCTCTGTATAAAAATCACCTCCAAACACCATAATATCACAATCACAATCATCACACCCAAACTCCAATCAATATATCACAATCATATCACAATATACATCAATCAATCACATACACATAAACCGAGCAGGATTAACCTACATTTTAGCAATATCAATCACAATCAAATGCTCACAAGAGAAACTAGAAGTCCTCTTCTACAAAGTCACCACCTATAATAACACAATAATACCAAATTGCTACCATTTCCTACTAATTACTACTAATCATAACTATTTCCCTCAATTTATACACTAACTAATCAATAAACTATATATACTAGGTCAAATTATCACCAAAATCTATGCTAATAATCAATAAACAATACTCCCTTTGTCCCACTTATTAGTTATCATTTGATTTCGGCACAAAGATTAAGTAGATGTGAAATAAAGTAATTTAATAACAATATTGTTTCTCAACCTTACCACTTGCACATGGGTTAATGTGAAGAAACCCAATTGTTCACATGTGAGTGTAATCCCACATTGAGAAAATAGGGGAGAGTTTACCACTTTATAAGGCAATGGATTACTCCCTCTATTTCCAATTGGTTTTAGAGTGGAACCCCATTGGGTTTATAAAGTGGACTCTCTCTCCTCAGTACGGGCTGGACCCAGACCCGATTATGAAATTTAACATGGTATCAGAGCCCATGGTAAAAAGACCTGGGCATAAAAGAAAAAGTAAAAATAAACTGGGCCAAGAAATCGCAACCGTTGAAGAAAAAACACGGTTTGCTTAACAGCTGGAAGAGAGGCCAGAAAGCCCCCCAGTCTAATTTAAAGTGGGCTCACATGTGAGGGGGAGTGTGAAGAAACCCAATTATTCACATGTGAGTGTAATCCCACATTGAGAAAATAGGGGAGAGTTTACCACTTTATAAGGCAATGGATTACTCCCTCTATTGCCAATTGGTTTTAGAGTGGAACCCCATTGGGTTTATAAAGTGGACTCTCTCTCCTCAGTACGGGCTGGACCCAGACCCGATTATGAAATTTAACAGTTATTCTATGCTATAAATAGAAATGATAACTATTGAGTGATACACCCAAAAATGGAAAATGATAACTATTGACCGGGACTGAGGGAGTAATATATTACACTTTTTCCCAATTTATATGTTATTCAACACCAATTCTATCATCTATAACAATTTTCCCCAAATTCTACTATAGTAAGAATAATCTAACTCAAGATAATCAATATAATCTAATCTAAACAATATAACCAACTTAATAACATAAATATCAATCATACTAATTACTCAAAACCTAACTTAAAAAATGATTAGATGAGTTCACAAGATTATCGATGGAGATGACTTACAAAATTGGAAAAGACGAAAGAAAAATCTAGAAGATTGGTCTTCTCAACAAATCCAAGGCAATATTAAGGAGTTATTAGAGAGTAACTAGTTTTACACCCCGTGCAATGCACAGAATAGTATAGATAGGCTTAAAATTTCAATAACTCAATTATCTAATAAGGAATCCCCTTCATAATCAAAGTAATAATCTATAGCTCGCTGAGCTTTTTATTTGTCAAACATAAATGAATAATAGGTTGATCATAAATTCTCATTTAAGATGAACACTATCATCTTAAGGATTTGATGTGTCAAATAGGTACTAAATAATATGGCAAAGTTACCTAGAAAATGCCAAAAAAAAATTATACTTATATATTACCACTATGTGATAATATTTGAGCTATTTCAAGATTTAAGATGGATACTCTATCTTAACTAATACTTACTGTATATCAATGTCTTAAGAAATTGCAATATTTTATCAGCACACATAATTTGAAAATGCAATATTTAGTCAATAGACCATGAAATTTGCATACAAGAGTACTTATTGTGTGAGACAGTTCTATCGTATAAAAAGAGAATGTAATTATTATTTACAATCAATAGATCTTTTATGAAACACAAATGAGTCAATACTCTCGAAAAATCAACATGAATTTGTAAATGAACAAATAACAACCGTTTCTAACTTTTCACTTTCTCCTTCCTTTCTTTGTTACTCCGTATTATTATTGGCACCTCCACCTCCCACTTCATTATTCATCATTACTCATTAAGAATGGATTTGCTCATCAATATGTGCAGGGGCAGTTTCGGTCTATTAGAAACCAATAACTATTGTGTAAGACAAATTTACACCGTAAGACGATCCATTTGTATATAATTACTCTTTTATTAATTTCGATAAATGAATAATATTTTTAGAAAAGTTCCGTCTTACGCAACGATGTAATGTACTACTAATCGCATGCCTATCTCCCACTTATGGGAGTAATAATACATAAACATATTGTCTACCCTTGCTTTTGCATTACTTATTATTTTAATTCAATTTAACTACTGAAATGTAGAATTTTCTATTTTTACTATTTTATGTTCTCTACGTCTCGGTCAATTGTTTTCTTATTCCTTTTTAGATTTCTAGAGTGTGTCAGTGAATTCTTATTCTTTCTATATTAGGAAGGTAATTTATGATTAATTTGATTACCAATGATATTATTGTCCACTTGTCATCCACTAAGTGGAACCACAAATCGTTTCTCACTATTATCTTAGTCTTTGTGTCAAAATAAAAGGACAACAATTCACTGAGACAGAGGGAGTAGCTTTATTGTGACTAAATCGATCGTCAAAATACTCAAAATCATAATATAATTTTTTGAAAAAGTGAGAAAATTTACCTTAAAACTCATGATTTTTAAAACAAATGGAAAAAAAGTATATAAGGTAACCTATATATTTAAACTTTAATATAAAGTGAGTTAGCAGCATTTAAAATTGAACTTTTTCAACGCCATACTTTGCAATAGAAATATAGAAAAAGACAATTAAATACGAGTATGGAGTATTAACTCTTCAAAAACAATCCAAAACTGATTTTGGAACAAATGTTGGATTTCTACCAGATGCTTTCAAACCTTAACAACTCCAACGAAAGTCAAATGTTTGGTCATAAAAGTGCCCAACAACTTGGTAAGAGTAATCTACTTTCTGCACTCATGGCTAGTAAAAATGGAGTAAAAACGCTAGGAGAAGCAAGCAACAGCCTCTCATTATACACTATTATCACATTTACTGTCTGAAGTCATAATACGACATTACTATCAGAAGAAAGCTTGATAATCATGGTCCTGTATAGGGAAGATGAGTCATTGTTCGACGACTTCTACCTTTGGAACGTACGTCTGGAGAAAACCCATCCACCAATAATAAAGATGAGTTTCAGTAAAATCATCTATGAAGGAAAAATTAACCTAATTCAACCTAAAACAAATATTAAAATCTTCAAGTGAACATAAAAAAAAAAGAATCGCAATAAAAAAGCTCAAGAACAGAGAGTGATCTGATAGAGGAGGAAAATCTGTTATCACCTTTGTCCTTTGAGTAATCTGTTAGCAACGAATCTACAAACCAGCAAAAGTCCAAAACCAATAATTAGTGAAAGAGAATACCAATTAAACTGAACACAAATAAAAGAGAAATTTAACTATATAAACGCTATAAGTGGCTATTTCGGTGCTCCATTCCTTAAACATCAGTCAAATGGCGATTAGTTAAGACAAAAGGTTAGAAATTAAATTGAAATCATATGCTAATATAGCAGTCGATTAAATAATCAAATAGAATATTTATTTTAAAAAAAACCGTGTCACTGAAAACTAAACCTCACCTTTCCCTTGGCAAATAGCACAATATTGGTGGCTGGATATGGAACGTTGGCTTCAATGGATATGATACTGCCGGAATGGAATGCTATCATACTGCCGGAATTGTGGGAGTGCTAGTCTTATACTGCCGGAATTGAATGTCATCATAAGGAATGGTTATTAATTATTCCGTATTATTAACCTCAATTAATGTAGACGTTTTTTCAATTTGTAATTAAGAATGTGAAGATGGGAAAATAGTACTAAGAAAATAATTTGTAATAAATATGGAGTAATAAATGCGGAGCAGGTAAGATGATAGGAAAAGCAAGAGTCGGAGAAACTCAGAAATCTGAGCGTTCCGGGTGAAGGAATTAAGCAGGGAAGAGGAATGGGGAAAAGAGCATTCATGATTAATATTTTTTATTGTTTTTATGTGTTGGTAAAGCGTGGATTATGGGGAATGCTTGTAGAGCCATATAGTCAAATATTATACTGCCACGTGTATTCATTAGTTTTGCCTTTTTATTATATTTATAGATTAGGGAGTTTATGAGAGAATTTATGTTACTAATAAGAATAATGAAGGATTAGGAAAATATAAGAATCCTATTTATACTAAATAGATCTCATGCGGTAATTAAAACAAGGATTGCTGAATTCGACTTTAACTCGGTCGAGTAACCAACTCACTCGATCGAGTATACCCTAATAACTCGATCGAGTAAAAACCTCAAGGGCAAAATCAAATCACCCAAGTTCAGACCACTCGACCGAGTAACCTCCTACTCAAGCGAGTTCTCTTCAACTCAACCGGGTAACTATCCCACTCGGCTGAATTCCCCTCAACGCGAGCGAGTAACTACCTCACTCGACGAAGTACACACTAAACTCGACCGAGTAAAACCTCTAGTATTAAGGGACTAGGATGGTACCAACCCTATTTAATTGGAGAGGACTAGCAAAAGAGTCATGATTAAATTAGGGTTCTACATATCCTCTTCTTATCCTAATAGTTCGCCATTAATTGTCTCATAAGATAGATTACTTTAATAGTCGTTCTCTCATCCATACTGTTTCTCAGATACCTTTCCCTTCCTTTTAAATTTTTTGTCAATCACTCTTTTATAAAATATGATTTAAATGGAAGTTAGCCTGTTTGGGGTCGTGCAGCAAATACTAAATAAAATTAAAATATAATTTAGAAATTTGAAAACACCCACGAAAAATATACATAAACAAAATTAAATTTCATATAATTCTACAAATCTTTTTTCAGCTAGTGTTCCTTAAGAGGGAGACATTTATCTTAAGTTTAAGACGGATTAAATATCATCCCATATTAGCAAATCGGACAAATCTTTTGCTTTTATCTATGCATTTACTTTTATTTTACGAGGGATGCTATCTACCTTCTCCCTCCCACCTTCTCTCATTCCTCTCTCACAATCGGTTAATTTAATATATATTGTGTGGGGTAGGATAACAAGTGGATATGGAAAAATATGTGATATTTTAAATATGGGTGAGCATCAGTCCAAAACCGGATGGCAAACGGGTCAATCGGATCGGGCCAATTTGGGTCGGGCCAGTTCAGGTATATCATATTATCGGGTTAGGGTTGTTTTGGGTTTCGGGTGTTTTTTGGGTAAGTTGATCAGGTCAGTTTCGAGTCAACGAGTCGGGTTATTTTGCGTCCGGGTCAATTATGGGTCAATGATTAAGAAAAAAAATGGTACATTTAGTCATTTTAAGTTTTTTTTTGTTCATTTAAAGTTATATTTTTTCGGGTCATTTTCGGGTTTGTGGTTTTGGATCGGGTCATTTCGGGTCGTCGGGTCCATTTCGGTTTGACACACTTCGGATCATATTCGGGTCAGGTCGATCAATTCGGATTTCGGTTTACATTGGAGGGTTATAGTTCGGGTTAATTTTGGGTTTCGGGTCAGCCTTTTCGGGCCGGGTCAATCAGGCAGGGTTGGTTTTGCCGGGTTTAACCGAACCGGATCGAAGATCGAAAAATAAACAATTCGGTATTGGACTGAACCGAACCCGTTATTTTCGATTCGGTCCGGTCTTGTCCCTAAATGGACCAAAATTTATGATTTTTTTATTTATAAATATATAATAATTAAATTTCTCTTATTAAGTTAAATAAACCGATTCATTTAAGAATCTTTAACATAAATAACCACCATACCTAGAGTATAAAGTTAGTTTTTAAGATAAAAGATTTGACTACTTTATAAATTTATGAAAATTAGTCGTAAAATACCTATTGGAGCACCAAACTAGGGGACAGGACTGGAAACAAGTAGCAAACACAACAAGACACACAAAGGATAGAGTCCTGACTTTAAGACTATCAAGACTAGCACAGATAGACCTAAACTCAGTGAGTCCTAAGCTTAATTATCTCACTAAGACTAGCACAAGTGAATGTCTTAAGCTCGGGCCAACAAACTAAGACTAGCACAAGTTTGTTGAGGGTTTTAGCTAACCAAGACTGGCACAGGTTAACAACCAATAGAGTAGATACTCCAAGTTTTCATTCAATCATATTATGATATAGAGCATTACAAGGGGATCTCTACCACTGGATTAAAGTTACATCTAAGGGCTTGAAATAGTCTTACAATGACAACAATACAGATGCACAAAAGTCTCCTTATGAGACGAGCTTTAACAAATTGCAATGTCTTTAGAAAAGTCGCTGCAAAAGTAACATTGTCTCTTTCCTGAAATGGCAATGTTGTTAAGAGCTTGTAGTTGCTTGGTCTGGTTGTTTGATGCTGATCCCGGGCCTTTGAGAGGGACTACTATGACCTTCTCGAGGACCTTATTAATGCTAAGACACTAAAAGAAAACAGCGTTCAGGCGACCGATGTTAGCGACTGATTTCAGTCGCCAAAATGAGTTTGACGACTGTTTAAGCCCAGTCGCAGGCCTTAGTCGCCAAATAAAATTCGGGCGACTGATTTCGATCGCCAAATTTGGCGACTGAAGAAAGGGTCGCCAAATTGCAAAAATGGCGACTGAAATCAGTCGCCCAATTTGGCGACTGAATGGCAAAGTAGTCGCCAATTTGGCGACTGATTTCAGTCGCCCTATTGACTGACAGCAGTCGCCAAATTGGCGACTACTCTGACATTCAGTCGCTAAATTGGCGACTGAAATCAGTCGCCAATCAGTCGCAAAATCAAGTTTTATTTATAAAAATACATGGGGTTTGGCGACTGAAAACAGTCGCTAAAAGAACATTTCAGTCGCCAAAACCCCAGTGATTTTGCAAAAATATTTCTGTTTTCATCATGCCATTTTATTACTATACCATACCTGCACGTACAATAGAAAACAACCACAATTTCACAAATTTACAACAACACGATGAGAAACCAACATCCTCATGTATAACATGAAAATCCATCAAGTTTACAAATGTTGATAGAGGTTAAGAAAACCAAGTTTAAACATAAAAAATAACAAGTTTCTAAACTAAAATCAAAAGCCAAGGAAACCCATATCGGCTTCGGCTTGCATACCGCCACCTCCATTGCCTTCATCATAATCTCGCCGAAAGGGATCCGGACCTTGGTTGCAGTTTTTGAACATGGTTTCCATTGCTTTAAACTTTTCTTTCATTACCCGAACTTCCTCATCCCTTTCGGCGTTTTTTCTTCTTTCTTCATCTAATTGGGCTTGGAGTTTACCTACGACTCCCGGCTCGTAAGTTTGTCATGAGCTAGAAGGCATCCTTGCCCTTGGAACTTGGTAGAGTACATCCTCAGCCGAGCCAATTCCGTACACAGACCCCTTCTTGAAACCCTTAACCGAGTCGAACCAAATCTCGTTGTCGGATTTCTCGGGTTGCCTGGCTTTCTCGGCCAAAAATGTTTCCTACAAAATATAAACATTATGATTAAAAATAGCTACAAAATAAGATAAACATTCAAAAAAAATGAACTTATTGTAAAAATCCAAAAATGCTTTGAAACTTACATATAGTTCCTTATCTTTTGGCTTAATCCAATATCTCCTATTGTCTTGGAGTCGGGAATGGGTGTCAAGGAAGAGCCCCGGAGTCGTGGGCGTGTTACCTTTTTTTTCTTACCCTTCTAAAAGAAGAAAGACTTGTATAAGAATATTTTAATAATAAAAAGAATTTAAGTTATAATTTTCAAATGGACGAAAAAGTGGATTAAAATGTAAACTTACACCCAAAACTAGGTCCAAGAAAGATCTAGATCCTCCGTGATGTGAAGGCTCAGCCGCTCCATCTTTCTTTCCTCCTCTTTTGTTTATAGATGCTTGAGCCGACTTAGCCAAAAACTCCGGAGTTTCACGATATATAAGCATTTTTTCATATGCACCACCTACAATTTAAATTAGTATTATAAAATATGATAAAATTGTGTTAAATTATAACTATATACAAATAACTAAAAAAATTAAATACCTCTCATATGCTCCGGCTCCTTCTTCCTCTTGACAACCTTATACATGTTGTCCCTTAACCGCCTTGTGCATGTCTCATTGTACCTTTGACGTACAATATACTCTAATCCCGCCGGCCAGTCAAATGTTTTCTACAATTAAAGGGTAAGTATTAGTAAAATAAATTATTAATTGAAAATTATAATAATATAACAAAATATAAACAAAAATATACCCTAAAGTTATTGAACCATTCCTCTTTTTGTGTGGATGTAACCTTTGTCCAACAAGTAGGAGCAACCCCCGTCATCTTCATCTTTGTACTTTGAGTACAACCTCGTTCAACCTTTTGAGACGAAAACCTGAAAAATAATATATATATATATATATATATATATATATATATATTATTATTATTATGGACAATTATGCATTTATGTTAAATAATGTAAAATAATTATAAAATAATAAATTAAAGACATTGGTCGTTGTCTTACCAAAAACCCGCGGGATCAAGTATCATCTTCCCGTCCGAGGTGAACTGGATCTCCGATGCCTGATCAGAGGACTCATCGTGGGTGTTCTTGTGGAGCTGAGCCCCTAGCCCCTGCTTCACCTATATTTCAGTCCATTCGGCCCGGATCGAAGTTAACCGATTTTAGACCAGACCAGACCGTAAACGAAACTTCAAAAAGTGTGGATCGAGGATCGAACATAAATGAATCCGGTCCGGTTCGGTCCAGACTGAACCTATTTTTCCGGTCCAAACTTGAACTTTCTCAGGCTAACTTAACTCGTTCTAAAAGGAGAAGGTAGAAAAGAGAAGGTGGATAACAATTTTTTTTGGGATGTGCTTTTTCACATACGGATTTTACTCTTTCACATACGGTTTTTACAATTACACCCTTGTCATTTCCTCACTCCTAATTCAATTGTTTTTTCTTACCGTCTTCCATCAAATACAAGTAATATATAGAAATTAATAAACTAATTAATTAATGTTAAAAAAAAAAAATACAAATTGAACATCAGCAAACCATGAATACCCCTTCCCCACCACAACCACCACCACAGGCACCACCCCTTAAACCCACCACCAGTCGTCCACCTAACTGCTCATCCCCTGCTACCTCTAGTCGCTCAACACCAACCGGTGACCTCCACCACAACCATCCGCCCTCCGTGCACTCACTTCCGCCCTCCCCCTCCACCTGCTAAGACCAGCGGTGTACAGTCGTTGACCACTATGACGACCATTGTACGGTCGTCGACCATCTTTGCCACCACCCATAAACCCCAACCACCACCTATAAACCCTAACCACCACCCATAAACGTAATAATGTTTTTTTTAAAGTACTCCGTATTCATTATTGCTACAAAAAAATTAATTCATCAATTGTAGAATTATAATCATTTGTTCATTTATTGGATTCGATTTGGGCTAGATGTATACTCCGTATAAGAATTAATTTGATTAAGTTTGGGGAACAAAAGTGAATGTAATTATGTTTAGGAAAAAAAAAAAAGACAACTTGTTTAGGAAAAGGGTAGGATATGTAAACATTATGAAAAATTGTAAATAAAAGAGTAAAATTCGTATGTAAAAAAGTAATTCCGTTTTTTTTAGTCATACCACATGAATGTATTTGACCTGTCTTTTTTAATACTAGTTGAGAGAGTTCAAGTCTTGGAGAGTTCGAATCCAAAGGCCAAGTACGTGTTCTAAAAACCCTACCCTCTCCTGACTCATTCTCTCTTCTTCTTCTTCAACCCTCTCTACTAACACCAACATAACCGATCTTTGGTAATTCCTTCAACCCTCTCTTTCTGGGTTTTTCTTCAATTGCGCTATTTATTGAACTGTGAATTTCGTGATGTTATTTGATCACTAGTCGTTAATGTTAATTTTCACATCTGGAATTGTCGTTAGTGACCTAGTTTCAGGTTTTGTTGCATAGTTTGTTGATTTGCAATTGGCATGATTTTGTTACTCTCTAAAGCATTTGGATTATTAGATCTTCGATTGATGAGTAATTGAGTATAGTGGTTGAGGATTTTGATTTATTCTTGACTTTAATGTGTAGACTTTATTGTATTGCTGTTGAAATCCAGGGTTTAATTTAGTCTTGTTCTTTAAAAATTCGATATGCATTTGTTCTATCGATAAGGGTTTTTTGCACTGTAGTAGCGTATTTGATGTGTGCCGTTTGGTGGTTGCAATGTTGCATCAATGTATTTTTTATTTTTATCCAAAATTTATTTTTTTGTCACGATTCTGTGAATATGATAGTGTTGTATCACAAATACTCATGTGAGGCGGTTTTATCCAAGTAGTATTGCCAAACCGCATGCTATTTCATCATAGTTTCCTTATAAAAAAAACTTTAGTTAGTGTCCAGATTTGTCTTACGGGTATCGATGTGACGGTGTCTAATGGATCACGGATGATTTCACAATATCTGTGTGTTACCATTTTATAAGAGACTTTCTGTTTGGCGAAAATACAAATAACCCTCAAATGGTTGACACCATGTGCAATCAATCACCTTAACTATTAATTGGAGTAAATTGCCTCCACGTGTTCCAGGGGATGTGCAACCAAACCTAATTGACAGTATATCGTTTACTGCTCGCCGGAAATAATGACTTTGCACCGGATAACTGAATAGAATTGAGTTCTAAAAAGTATTTTACAATAAAAACTCAATTCATTCTTTCTAAAAAATATGGAGTTTGTTGTCTTGTCTTCTTTTTATATTTTATCTTTGTGACTTAATTTATTCTTCTTAGCATTTCACTCTTGCAATGGCTGCCCGAGTAGTTGCAATGTACTGTACACCGAGTAGTTCCGCTAAATTTTTTGGGTTCTAGGCTTTAGCCTATATGGGTATTTGTCAGCTTTAAATTAGATATGGGTGATGAAGTAAGAGAGGAAAAGTGGTTGAGCAGTAAATGAACTATATGCATCTGGAGAGGATAAAGATAAATGAGAGAAGAAATAGTTATCGGAATAATCTGCAGTTGCGGTTCAGTATCGAGTTGAAGAGGGATAAACTACGCAAGACAATAGGTACTTCGATCTAATGGCTGAGTCAATTTTCTGGTGCCATATCTTATTCTTATGGCAAGCAATTGACATTATATTGTCAATTAGATTTTAATTGCACACCAACTAAAGCATGTGGAGTCAGTTTGCTCTAATTAATAGTTGAAGGGCTTTACTTCCACATAATGTAAAACGTTTGGGGGTTATTTGCTACTTTCGCCTTTTTTTTTGGGATGAGTGTTTACTCCTAATACTTGTAGTTGATGGTGAACTTGATTAAATTTTCGAAGAGGTGCCGTGTAGTTTCAACAGAGAAAATATTTGAATTTTTTTTCTTCATGTACTGCACACATATGTGTGGTGGACATGTCGAATTGTGAGGGTTTATTTATGTATTTTCCCTTTTTTTCAATATGATGAGATG
This sequence comes from Heliosperma pusillum, assembly GCA_022085475.1. Lineage (NCBI taxonomy): Eukaryota > Viridiplantae > Streptophyta > Magnoliopsida > Caryophyllales > Caryophyllaceae > Heliosperma > Heliosperma pusillum. The sequence continues at coordinate 20,533 of JAIUZE010016644.1, forward strand.
CTCTTGGGCATGGGTACACAGATATGATTAAAATGGGCTTCAGATGAGATAGAAGTATTTCATTCTCTATGTGAATGTGATGTAAAACATGATTATGGTTCTTGCATACGTTGTGATTTCACTTGACACTGTATATGCGAGTCACATCATAAAAATCATGCTATGTGGCAGTGTGATTATATGGAGTCTAATGTAGTTTGTAATGTGCTTCCAGTAGTTGTGGGATTTTCAATGGCATCAAAACTTCGTCAACTGCAGTCAAAGGCTTGTCAAGCTACACAGTTCCTCTCTAAGCATGGAGAGGTCTATTATAAGCAGATGATAGAGCAAAACAAAGAGCTAATCCAGGAGCCACCTACCGTTGAGACATGCAATCGTTTGGCAAAGCAACTATTTTACACTCGTGTAGCCAGGTGGGTTTTTCAATGGGATGGTCAGAGATTTTAGTTTCAATAATATTTTTATGCTCATACTGGCACGTCATTTCAATTATAGGCCATATATTATTCTCGTTATTTTGACGAAGGTTATTAAGAATGCTTTTTAGCTAGGATGTCAACATGTGTACTTCTTAGGGAGATTGTGTTATGAATTGGACTATTTTTAGAGATGGATTTTCTTTGAGTTGCAAGCAACAATATAGACATTGACTGTTGTATCTAATGTGGGAAATTGTGTGCTGACTGCTGAGGTAAATACTTGTTTAAATCGAGCTACTACTTTCTAGTGCTCTAGAAAACAACTTTTGCTAGCTATGCATCATGTTTCTTGCTTAGGAGATCTCATTTGGTTATTTATAAACCTCTCACTTGCTTATAAGACCTCATTTTGCCTGTTTGGGTAGTGCACATTATTTGTTGTGGATTTCGCCCAAGTCTCTAACAGTGCTTTACCAACTTTTGGTAGTATCTGATCATTATTTGTACGTGAATTATGAAAAAGAAACTACTCCTGATAATAATATTGAATAAACACCTCAAACTGGTATGAAGAATGTTCATAGATTCAAACAACAAAGACAGAAAATCATTGGTAATAAAAGACATTTATTTACGGAGGTAACATATTCAGTAGTTTTTGACAAGTTTGTGTGAAAATGGGAATTATAGCAGTCCAACAATTTTATTTACACAACCCTGAAGAGCCTGGACAGTAACATCCTTGTTTGATATTGATACTTGCTATGCAACTTTTAGGTAAAAGTGCAATCACAATGACTTCGTTGAAACTCCTTGCTAAGCTTGTATGAGTCTAAAGCTGTTTTTTTTTTAATATTAGATATCACTGTTTTCTTGTAAAGGTAATTGCAGCTATAGGGTTTTCAGCATCGTAAAACACACACACATAATTACAAATAATACCATTCTTGGGAAAATACAATTTCTAACGGGTCTGTTTATCATTGTTTGCCAGTTTACCCGGTCGACGTGAGGCTCTGTGGAAAGAAGTAGAGCAAGTGAAGCAGGCGTGGAAAAACAGGAAAGAGATGAAGGTAGAAGAGGTTGGAGTGGCTGCGTTGTTTGGATTGGAATGCTTTGCATGGTTCTGTGCTGGTGAGATTATAGGACGAGGGTTTACCTTCACCGGATACAAGGTCTAGTTCTACATCCCCCTCCCCTTCAGACCTTCAGTTCCCTATTGTTAAGTTCCCAAGTTTTTTGAGGATGTTTGTAATTGAATCAGAGGAATGAAGTGCATTTCCTTTGAATTATCGGTTGCTCGCTCCCATCACATTTCAGGAGATCACGTCATAAAATGCAAACTTAATGTTATCGCTCGTGCAATTCATCTACATTGAATGGGTTAATGGTGGATAGCTAGCTTTCCCCACCACGGGTTCCTGCATTTCAATAAATGGTACTGCCTAGTATTTTTTTGACAGTGGTGATGGTAAATGTTGGATGTCCTGTTTTTTTTTTTCCTTTACGCCATTTGGGCCACATTCCCTCATTTGATTTCTCTCTTTGTTAGCGCATTGATGATTTGTACGCTCACATTAGGTATTGAAGATTTGTGCTCACAATAGGTAGAGTAATGTGTATCTCGACTATGATCACAGACTCGTAGCATTATGTCAAAGGCAACAACCTTACTTAATGACTCGCAATAATATTTTTATTCTCATGAAAAGTTGGGTTATATGAGATCTGAATGCCAGACGCAAATATATTCTGCTGCCGTACAATAATTTTGTTTATAAATAGTTTTCTGAATATTTGCCAACTTCTTTTTGGTTGGTTCAAAAGCAAATTTCCATATGAAACAATCTCTTTGTGTTTGGTAACACAAGGTTGAGTTGTGTTTGTGTACATCCGACCCCATTAACCCACAGTCTGCTGGAGCTATTGAGGCACTACTGTAAATTTGTAATGTTGCATTAGCATTGTCGTTCCCTATAGCATGTCCTTTCTATGTTTTAGGTAAGATTTCTCTAATCCCATGTGAAACCATTTCATAAAAGAAGTTTTAGTTTGCAACGCGGCATTGTTTTTGTTTGAATGATTTATTAAAAGGATCCTGAAAGTATTGATCTGAGCTAGCACTTCTGATGTTCAATTGAACAATATCAATTCATACCTGAGAAAAAAAAATATTACTCTACCATTCCTACAATCTTTTGTGTGTTGACCATGTGTATTCCCAATCGACAACTGGGTGACCGGCGAAATTGACTTGGTTTTGCCAAAACGCCTCATCTCTGGAGCTGCAATTACTACAATTGGCCGGGTTTATGATTCACGGGACTAGTTCACGGGACTACAATTATTTCGAGATACTGAAGGCAGCTTAATGGATAAACAACTCTGAACTTGAGTTTTTATTACAGGGGTTAAGAATTAAAGTTTCGAACTCTTGACCACTTATTCAAGAAATAAGATTCCTTACTACTCACATCTACCAACTTTGGTTCAACTGTTCCTACAATGTGAACTTCCAAAGAGACATTTCTGATTTATGATCAAAGCACACTACATATGAGTCAAATACATGGTCTTGAGCATTCCCTTACACACGAAAAGAAAAAGAAAAAAAGAATCGAATAGCCAAAAAATAAACTGTAGATTGCAAATGTCAAGAAATTTACCAATTTAAATGTCGCGAAAGCGAAACTGTAGTACGATTTTTGTATTATATCAGACGTCTAACTGCCGCAAAGGATAGGCTACAATTGTATTATGTGTATGTAGTATACCATACATGCAATTGCCGCAAAGGATAGACTACAAAATATACCCCGTTCATGAGGGAGAGATGTATCGTCCTAATGATCCTACCCGGCTCGGATTCGGATTAAATCGAACGGTCAACACCAAAAACAAAATATACCATGTTCTTCATGTGGATATTAGTCACAAAGAAGAATAAGACTTAGAATAATTAATTACTACTATGGTTCTCATGACGTTTTAAGCATTGTAAGCAGCGACGGAGCCAGAATTTGAATTTAGGGGGCATAATTTTTTAGGGAGGATAAACAACTAATGACATAAGATATATTCGAAATAAGTTTGAAAAATTTAACTAAAAACTTCGAAAAACTCATCCAACAGGGGGGCAGGGGCAGGGGCATGATCGCTTTGGAGACGCATGCTAGGGATAGTCAAAAAGAGGGTGGTGAGGATGAGGGATAAGTTGTTAGCTATGCTTGTTTTTTTATATTTGGTTTGTATTTGTATAATTTTTTTTGAGGCGGTTTTGCATATACGGCTTGTTGTGACTTGGTATTTCATTAATTTTGATTTTGGTATTTTGGTATTGCGATCGACGAATGATTACATGCTTGCGAAGATGTTTTCTGTGACACCCCGCGATCTCGCAATAAAATAAACACTTATATGTGCAGCGGAAATACAGGATTTTTAAAAACTTTAAAGGCAAAACCGCGAATGTCGTTATATTAAAAAAAATTGAAACTTAGTTTAGTAAATCTTTTATACAAGATGTGACTTGAATAAATGCAAGGGGTCTCCATCCCTCGATAAACACACAAATAAGATAATAAATACTACAATAGACTACAATCGCTGTAAGTATAACGCTAGTTAGCTCACTCGTCAAAACCTCATGCAAACACCAACCTGCAACTTGTTCATTTATTAAAAATGAATTCCACAGTCAATGAGGATTAACTTGGGGTTCTCCCAACCATTTCACATGAAAACGAACGTAAGCAAGGCATATAATCATACATCATCATAAATATATATAAGTTTCATGCCAACTTTTATATTAACATTACATATTATCATCATAAGCATGTGAGTATCGTTAGCAACATGATCATCATAGTATCATGACTAACATAAGCATGCGGGAATCAATAACAACTTATTCATCATATTATCAAGACTAGGGAAGACCCACATTGGCGACTATATCGCTACTGACTGCTTGCATCTCACCGCTATCAACCATATAATCAAAGAGGCTAGTGAGGAGACACACAGTACGATAATATGGATCCAACAATCCAATATTCAATCAACAACCATCATGTGAAAGAAACAAACTCTCACGCTAAATGACACGCACTAGCATTTTTACTTTGCAAGACAGGTCAAATGCAAGTTCACAGGATAAGGTGTTTCCCTGAACCGTATGCGATAAGGCATTTTGCATACTCATGACCAATACGAACAACTCCACGAGATAAGGCGTTTCCCTGAACCGTATGCTATAAGGCATTTCGCATACTCATGAATCTAATCCTCTCGGTAGGACGATGATAATATAATACGGTCCTAGTCTTAATTTGGCAAAACTCTCGGGATATGAGCGTTTCTCGATTCGACATGTCGTAAGGCGCTCCACATCCAAGACCCGAACGACGGAACAGAAGCAGCGTACCTCAAATCCGGCAAGGGCAGCTGACGGAAGAGGCGGAAAGAGATCAAGCATCCAAATCCGGCCTTACGGCACGAAAGAGGAGGTAAAGAAGAATCAAGCAAGTACGCTACATGCAAAGACTCCACCTTGCAAGGATACAACATTTGACGACCGGGTCGATCACCTCTAAGCGTTCGCCTCCCAACAGCGTCATCATATCCACACTAACATATCAAAGAATGTACCTCTATCGCTCCAACATAAAGTCTAACAAGTATAAGGGTACAAACGGGAAATGAGAGTTCAATAATATCCAACATACATGACTTAACGAACTACTCAAGGTTTACAAGACTCAAATGTGTTAACCATCCAAAACCGTCACTAAACAAGTGAGTAAATGATGTGAGATACGATATAGTTTTGTATAAATATTCTACGTCATTTCATAAGATTATAGCGTAAACAAACCACAAAAACTTTTACATATGAATTTATATAAGAAGAGAGGACCAAAGGAATTACAGGGGTCCACAGTCGGTCAAGCAATTGGCAGCCGGCCGGCTGGGCGACGAAGCCAAACCAAAAACTCACAACATAAGCCTCATGGGGTTCCCAGCCAGTCGGCCCACCAGCAACAACAATCAGGGACTCCCCAGCCGGTCGGCCCACCAGCGTCCGAACGGCCAGTTGGGGAATACGGATTCTGAAAACAACCCCAAATTCCATTTTAAGGCATATAAACTCAAACCCATTTGTAATTATCAACGCAATTCCATCAACAATCATCATATGAGTATTAAAACATCCGAGATAAGAAGATGGTATTTGGTTTGTGGGGAGGATTATGTTAGGGTGCAAACCCAAGTCCCGAATCGTTGATATAAAGATGAAATACATTTTTAAACGTGTCCACCAAATATAATAGTACGCCGCATTTTGGGAATGACTATAAGTAAATCCGTGAGGGCTTAACCAATGCGAACAATATCATACAATTATGAACCATGGACACCAACACAGTAAGGGCCTAGGGAGTGGCATCAACATTTCTGTATAACAAAGTTAGTTTTATCTTTCAAAGTTATATTGTAACACCCCAGATTTTATAATAATGAGTAATTTACTAAAGTCGTAAATTTTATAAATTCGTCTTTTACTTTTATTGATTAAAATATTTTAAGTTAATAATTTATGATTTCGTGCCTTTAAATTAATGTTAAATATAATTTAGTTTAGTTGGGTAGAAACCGTCGCATTTCAGTCCGTTATGAGTTCATATTCGGATTCTACGCGAAAATTCAAGTGAGTTGACCCAATATAAAATTTGAACCTTATATTATTCATCTTCTTAAAACAAACCCAACAAATATCTCCTTCTCCACCCCCATTTTTCATCACCATCCTCTTCCTCATCTTCCTAAAACAACAAAACCCCATTAAAACCTTCATAACTTCATAAACTTAAGACGGATGTCATTTCTCCGTCTCTCAACGAAACTTGACGATTTTTATATCAATCTTCTTCCTATCCTCCTCTTCCTTTTCATAACATAAAATACTCATTTCCTTCAACTTTTTATAAAATTCATTTTTCTAGATCTAAACTTAAGACGGACATAACTTCTTCGTTTCTTAACGTAATTCAATTCCGTTTAATGTTTCGGAATCCTCTCATCATCCTCTTTCTCTCTAGCTAATAAAAGATCGAAACTTTTAACGTTGTTTTAAGACCGTGTTTTACCATATTTCGGTTTTGGGAATTCATGTGGGTTGATAGTTAGCTTGGGAATCAAAGATTTGAAGTGCTAATCGAGGTAACATAGACGGGTTACTCGATATCACTATTATGTGTTTTATATGTTAGAGTAGTATTTATCATGAAAAGATGAGTTATTTGTGTTAATTTCTTATGGATATGTGTTTACTACTCTCTTTCATGTTTAATTCACCTCATATGCTAAACCTATGCAAAGTTGTGTTAATGTTGTTGGATTTACTCATTTATTATGTTAAACTTGTGTTTGGGTAATAAATGTGTTCTCATGATGTATTAAGTGACTATATGTAATGATTGGGTATTATTATGTTGCATTTAATGAGATTTGGTAATGATAATTGATGGTGGAAATGATTGGGTAGTAACTGAATTTGAGTATAGTTGTTGTTCTTGGTGTTTTCGTGACTTGTGTGCCCCAACCGGGTGGCCGACCGCCGCCCCCATGACTGGCTGGGATTTTTCTGATTGTTGTTGGTTGAATTTATTGAATTTTGAGCATATGCGTGCCCCAGCCGGGTGGCCGGCTGCCACCTAGCCGGCTGGTAGCCTCTCCTTATTCCTATGTCGACTTGTTCATGTTGTGGTGCGTGCCCCAGCTGCCCCACCGGCCGCCGCCCCACCGGCTGGGAGCCTCATTCTCCTTTCTTTCTTTCTTTCTTTCTCGGTTGACCTATGACCCCCAGTCGGGTAGCCGGCCGTCGGTCACTCCCACCGACTGGGAGTCCCTGTAATGTTTTTGATTGTTGTTTGGTGTGTCGTGGTGCCCATCCGGGTACCCGGCCGCCGGTCCACTTGACCGACTTGGACCCCCTGCACCCCTTCTTCTTTTCTTCCACTTTTCTTCACATGTAATGATTTGTATGGTTTGTTTATCTTATAAACTTACGTAATGACATTAAATATTCATGTTTAGACTATACAATATCTCACATGATTCTATTCACATGTTTAGTGACGGTTTTAGCATGTTCCCCCGTTTTGTCACTTATGACTTGAATAATGAATCGAGTCTTGTTTGTTGGATGTTTTGAACTCTAATTTCCCGGTTGCACCCATATACTCGTTGGACTTGAATGTCGGAGCGGTGGAGGTGTAACCTTGATGTTGTTACGCATTTGTCAGTAGGGATATGACGACGTTGTTGGGAGGCGAACGCAATGCGTTGATCGACCCGGTCGTCAAATGTTGTATCCTTGCGAGGTAGTGTCATTTGCATGTAGCGTACTCGCTTGACCTTAGTTGATTGTTCATCTCCGTTGGTCGTAACTGCCGGAGTATGAGTGTATGATTTTGAAACAACCTTTCTCGTTGGCCGTAACTGCCGAGATTGGTACGCTCTTTCTTGTCGTCTCCTGCCGTTGGACGTAACTGCCGGATTTGGGGTACTCGGCTTCTGTGTTTGACTGAGTCTTGGATGTGTACACGTCTAGCCACATGTCGAATCGGGTACACGCCTTGTCCTAAGAGTCTGGTCAGGTTTAGATTAGGACCATATCGTTTATCGTAGTCCTACCGGGAGGATTGAGTTTAGAGTCGTCTGGTCTTGCATAGTGCATATGCTAGTGTGCGTCATTTACCGTGAGAGTGTGTTTGCTCATGTTCGATCCCTTGTTTGATTGTGTGCTTGGTTGAATTGGATGCCTATGTTTGGTTTGTATGTTGTGCCCCTAACCTTTTAAAGCACATGGTCATTAATGGTGAGATGCAAGCCAAGGGTGATCCATGTGGTTGCCAAGGGGAGTCTTCCCCGAGTCTCGTATTGCATGATGATGAATGATGATTCTTATACTCGTATAATGTTATTATGTTAATGATATTCTCATATCCGACATGTTAAATATATGTTTCATGATGATGTATGCTTATGTGTTTGCTTATGTGCGTTTTGATGTGATATGGCTGGGCGAATCCCGAGTTACTCCCCACTGACTGTGGCATTCATGTTTCATGAATGAACAGGTTGCAGATTGGTGTTGCATGAGGTTGTGACGAGTGAGCTAGCGAGCGTTGTACCTACAGCGATTCACCCTTAGCGTTATTGTTTATAGTAGTTTTATTATCTTACTTGTATTCATCAAGGGATCGGGATCCCTTGCATTTATTTAAGTTATATTTTGTACAAACGATTTGTTAAACTAAGTTTTGGTTTTCTAATATAGTGACATTCGCGGTTATGCTTTTAAAGTTTTAAAAATCTCGTATTTCCGCTGCAAATCTATGTGTTTACTTTACTGCGAAATCGCGGGGTGTTACATATATAATCTTTAATAAACTAACGGTCAAAGTTTGACCTTCAAAACACAAATGAGGAAATTGAATTGAATAAGTTAGATTAATCAATATATATATATCAAATAGGCTTTTTTCGAGGCACGTGAGCGACTCTACCTTTAGAGGAACTCTTAAAATAAAAATTAAATTCATACATATACTTTCCAAGTTATGGTTGAACTCTTAGATTTTGATTATATTTTTTAAATTAATTATTTTCCTTATAATATTATCAACTTTTCAACATTAAATTCATACATATACTTTCCAAGTTGTGGTTGAACTCTTAGATTTTGATTATATTCTTTAAACTAATTATTTTCTTAATAATATTATCAACTTTTCAGCTTTTTAGAAACTCTTTAAACAAAAATTAAATTCATAAATATTATTTGCCCCACATTGAAAAATAATATAGATGTGGTAAATATATTACATATAAATAGCAGAACTCTCCCACATCGGAAAAATGATAAAGTGGGTGATCCTATGATTATAGCTAGGAGTCATCCTTAAACCTTAGGTATCAATCCAAACCCAAAATTTTTGAATCTCTTAACTATTGTCTTAGAGATCTCTTAAATGTTTGTTGATGTGGTGAATATACTATATATAAATAGTAAAATTGTCCCACATCATATATGATTAAATATATGAATCATTCTTGCACCTTATATAACAAACTAAAATCTTCTAAGTCTCTTAATTATTGTCTTAGACATCTCTTAAAAGTTTGTCGATTATTATCTTCACAATTGTTAAATTTACATTATCAAAATTTAATTTTAAAAGGTATTATTAAAATAATTGAAGTATTGTAAAAAAAATTATGAAGATAATATAATTAGATTCGCGGTGAAAAAAACCTTGCAAAGTATAGAAGCTCATATTATTTGCACATACTTGGTGTAATTCTTTAGTATATTATTTGTCCCACATTGAAAAATAATGTAGGTGTGGTGAATATATTACCTATAAATAGTAGAATTGGCCCACATCAGAAAATTATCATAAGGTGGGTGATCTTATGATTACCAATATGAATCATATTTGGAAATAAAGTTTCAACCTAAAATCTTTTGAGCCTCTTATATATTGTCTTACGGAGCCCTTAAAAGTTTGTATTATAATCTTCACTATGGTGAAATTCACATCATTAAAAATTAATTTAGAAAAGTATCTTAAATAATAATTTTGATGGTAAACTATTTAATGTGTTATTTGTCCCACATTGAAAAACAATGTATGTATGGTGACTGGTGAATATATACTACGTATTAATAGTAAAATTGTACCACATTGAAAAATTATGATAAGGTGGAGTGATCATAAATATGATCATCGCACGAGCTTTTAAACTATTTTTGTATATTGTTATGTTAATAAATGACATTTAAAATATTTTTTAATTATTCTAATATTAATGTAACAATTTCGTAAAGGTTAAGAAATAAATATTCTATGAAAAAAGATGGTGTACTACTTAGTTTGTTGTTAGTCCCACATTGAAGAATAATGTATTTGTGGTGAATATATTATCTATAAATTGTAAATTGTCCCACATTGAAAAAATATTATAACATAGGGTGTTTCTATGATTATAAATATGAGTCATCCTTGAACTTAGATATAAACTCACAATTTTTTAAGTCTCTTAATTATTGTTTTGGAGAGCTCTTAACAAAATAGAATTATAATAGTCACAATAGTTAAATTTACATCATTAAAAATTAGTTTAGAAAATTATCATAAATAATAATTTTGATGATAAACTACTTAATGTGTTATTAGTCCCACATTGAAATATAATGTAGTTATGAAAAATATATATACTAAGTGTAAATTATAAAATTATCCCATATCGAAAAATATCATGAGGTGAAGTGATCATAAATATGATTATAAATATGAGTCGTTTTAGTCTCTTAAGTATTACTTTAATGAACCTTTAAAGTTTTGTATTATTAACTCCACAATAGTGAAATTTACATCATCAAACTTAATTTAGAAAATTTAGGAAAGTATTATATAAGTAATAATTTTGATGGTGTACTACTTAATAAGTTATTTGTCCCACATCGAAATATAATACAAGTGTGGTGAATATATTACGTATAAATAGTATAATTGTCACACATTAGAAAATTATCATAAGCTGGGGTAATCATATACTTATAAATAAGAGTCATCCTTGGAACTTCAATATCAAACTTAAAATCTTGTCTTAATAAAGAGCTCTTAAAAGTTTGTATCCACCTTAGTGAAACTTACATCATCAAAAATTAATTTAGGAAAATATCATTAAAAAATAAAGTGAAAAATCGTTTATTTATCTCAATATACATTTCCTATATTATATTCAAGTGGTGTTTATAAATTTTATATAAAAATTTTTACATTCATTTCACAAAAAAATATTGTGAAAATGAGTCATCCTTCAACTTAGATATTGACCCAAAATCTTTTGAATCTCTCAAGTATTATCTTACAGAGATCTTAGAAGTTTGTATTATTATCTCCACCTTAATGAAATTTACATCGTCAAAATTAATTTAGGAAAGTATCATAAATAATAATTTAAGAAAGTACCATAAATAATAATTTTAATGGTAACTACCAAATATGTTATTTGTCTCACATGGAAAAGTAATGTAAGTGTGGTGAATATACTATGTATAAATAGAAGAATTCTCCCACATCTGAGAAATATCATAAGATGGGATGATGACGCAATTATAAATAAGAGTCGTCCTTGAAACTTAGAGATGAACCCAAAGTCGTCCTTTTTTTAGGAGTATTTTAATCAAAGGCAAACAAATGATTAAGACAGAGAAAATACTGTTTTAGAGAGCTCTTAAAATTTTGTATTAATTATGAAAATAATATAATTAGGTTCGTGGTAAAAAAAATGCTATCATTACAGTGTAGAATTTTATATTATTTGCATATACTTTGTGTAATTCTTAGTATGTTATATATCTCACATTGAAAAATAATATATGTGTGGTGAATATACTAATATCTATAAATAGTAGAATTGCCCTATATCGAACAATTAGTATAAGGTGAGGTGATCAACCCAAAATCTTTTGAGTTGCTTAAAACATTGTCTTAGAGAGCTTGATTCTTAGGTACTTTGGATTATTTTTCGAGTCATAATATAAATCAAATATAACCTGAGTCCCGACAAGGTTGGTAACATATGTTTAAAATAGAAGTTGAATCAATATATAAATATTATTTTTTAAAAAACTACGGAGTATATTTTATTATTGTCTTAAAACTTCAAAAGTTTTTTTTTATACATTTACTGTTATAGGAAAATTACGAAAATGACATTAACGTAGACCCGTGCATCGCACGGGCATGAAATCTAGTATATAATAAAATTATCATTATCCAACAACACATAAAAAGTAATGCAAAACGAAAACTTGTATGTAAAAGTTGGGGCATGATAATTAAAACTAGGAATGTGATGTAACAACTCTTATGTTAAATTCTTTACTAAACAAATTAGAACATTTTTGAAACATTTTGGAAGGGAATTAATACTTCCTCTTCTATAATGAATTTCATATATATGATAAATATAAGACAAATTATCAAATTGGTAAAAAGAGTAGAGGGTATTGGACAAATTGGTAAAAAAAACTAATATGTTGGACAAATTGGTAAAAAAAAAAAAGTAGTGTATTGTCCAAATTGGTAAAAAAGGGTTGATTGAGTGATATTTAGGCAAAAAAAAAAAAAAAAAATATTAAATTATTAATTATCTTATTATTAATGAACAAATGCTAAATAGTATTTATCAGATCGTGTCAGGTTGAATCATTTTGGATTTGAGTCATTTTTCGGGTCTATTATTATCAAGTTTCTTAGGGGCAATGGTTAGTTTAGAAAAATAAACATTCGTGTCGGGATCATATTAGTTCAGATCAATTCGGGCAACGAATCATGATTTGATCCTCAGGTTCGGGCATCGTCCTTCCGGTCGATTCAGTTCGGGCAGTTCTGGTTAATTTTTCCCGATCTATTTTGAATAAAACCTTAGTATTGACTTAGCTTTATATGGATAAAAGAATATAGATGATCCGTCTAGATGAAAAATGACTCGGGTGAAAAATGGTTCAAGTCAAATCCCAATTTTTTTATTATAGTTTTTGGCTAATATGAATTTTGGGTAGAGAAAATAACTAATGATTTTTTATATTATTTATATTGTCTTTGGTTGATTATAAAATAATTGGCCCGACTTGAAAGCCAAGACCTGAGTTGACACGTCACCCGAACTAAGGAGCAAAGAATAACCCTTAACTCGAATTGATATCAACTAATATGACCCAACACGAAAGGTTTATGGTTGTAATCTAACCATTGCCCCTGATTAACTTGACTATAATAGCCCCAAAAATTACGAATGTTCGAAATGATCTGACCAGACCTGACCTTATCCGAGTTTTAGTAACCCAAAATTGACTGACCCGAATTCGACCTAATTGACCCAAATCAATTTTAATGTAATTTCAAGTCAAAATAAATTAAAATTGAGAATATATTAAAGGTTCAAATATTGTCTGCATATATTATTTACTACTCCTTAACTAAACAACTTTTACCAACTTGTCACTAATTCAAACTTTTTTTACCAATTAGTCCAATATAATATTTTTTTTTACCAATTCGTCTACACAAATTTTCATTGAAGACGACGCATATCCGTTTTCAATGAAGATGAGTCAGATCCCATCTCACAAGGACGCAAGTGAGAGGACAAGTGAGAATCCATTTAGTTCCCCACTTGTCCTCCCACTTGCTTCTGTGTGAGATAAAACTAGTTTTAAACCCGTGCAAAAAATGCACGGGTCGTAATATCAATCACTATCATTGGTTACGGAAGCATATAAATTTGCGTAATAAAATTTGCAAGGCCGTGACAATATAAATAGTCATAATTGCATATCCGACGTACATATAAATTTATTTACTAATCACTAACATACGATGAAAATTATCCTACAAATGTATAAGTTATATAAAACTTTACAAATACTCAAAAATTTCTTTGTAAACTACGTTCGTTGTAGTATTGGATGTACGCTTGTTATTGTCGCAAATCAATAGATTCAAACCTTGTTTGCTTGTGACCCTGGAGATTGCCACATAAAGTTGACCATGACTGAAAACTGGTTTTGGAAGATAAATACTCACTTGAGATAAGGATTGACCCTGACTTTTGTTTATGGTCATCGCAAAACAAACTGCGATGGGAAATTATCTTCTATTGAAGCGGACTGGAATTTTATTGGAATCTGAAGGCGTAAGTGTAATGCGGGCAATATGCACTCTGTCACCCTTATGGCTACCAGCTAAAACAGTACAACTAATTACGCGAGTTCCTAAATCGGTCACTATTAATCTAGTCACATTGCATAAGCCTCGTGACTGATCAATATTTCTAAGCAGCATAACCATAGCACTGATTTTCAACCTTAATTCATGGTTATGCGGAGTATTCATTAACAGAAGCCATATATCATTCGGGCCAATTTATTCACTAAGGTAGTAAAGTTCATATTATATGCTATTTGAGTCCGCTCATATTTTCACGTACGTATATTATACAGTAAGTCTTATTTAAGGCGGACATTATCTGTTTTAAACTTAAAATTAAAATTAAAACGAATCAACTACTACCACATGTTAATAAAGACAAAGTTTTTTGTATTTCTTAGGTAATAATTGGTAATTTGGTATAAATTTAACCCGTCTTAAGCTTAAACCGATCTCGACCGTCTTAAATAAGAATTAGGGAAAATTATAAACCTAATCTGTTGCACACTTTCACATATTTTCCTTAAAAAAAAAAGAAAAAAAAAAGAAACTTGCTGCACATATATAATCTTTACCTAACCTATTTTACTCTTCCTCATTATTTCCGCCGTTCTAAAATCTATCATCTCATTTTTCTACTTGCTCCCTAATTAAATTTTCTTGTTCCTTACCTTCTTAATTATTATAAAATTATCACAATCCAACTCATCCTCCACTATTAAAAATTATTAAGTTATGGATCTTGTTGCTTCAAGTGGGTATTTTCATTCCTGTTTTTTTTTTATATTTGGTATTTTTCATTCAATGTATTTACATTTGTTTCTACCATGTTTTGTTTTAAATGATGAAGAATTGAGCTTGTCAATGTTTTTTTTAATAACTATCTTATACAGTTATGATATTTATATACATTTTGTATATATTAATCATTAATGAGTTATGATTAATGTATACATTTTGTATATAAATAAATTATAAATTAATAAATTAATTGCTAATGTTGTCGACTGATAAAACATTTGTGCACTTGTGTTGCTTCCAGAACATACGATTCTCGTAATGTCGTAATTTTCAATTTTTTTCATCGAGAATGACCACTTTTTATAAATTAGGATTATCATTTTTTTCTTGCCCCTTTTCTGATTATATAGATCCCTCGTTTAATTTGTTAAGCATGTGGTGTATGTATGGAGAATGAGCAATTTTTTTCTTGTTTTTTATTTTTATTTTTTTATTTTGATTATTAATAATCTACTTTTATTCTGTTTTTTTATATTATTAATCGAGTATTGCCTTTTTACAGGTATATTCATCCAGATATTTATAGTTCCGTCTCATCAAGCAATTTATAGTTCCGCCTGAGAAATTTTTTGCAAGAGTATTGTAATTTTAATTATTAATTATTAATTGTTTGAAATTGAAATTATTTTTTTTAGTTGCAAGAGTATTGTAATTTTAATTTTTGGACTTTGTTTTGCATGAAATTATTAGTTTATAATTTTTTTTTAATCATGGAATATGAAAAAAATTCAGGAATTGTGTATGAAAATAAAATATGTAAACAGAGTTTGTAAATATGTAAACATAGTCTAAATAAATCAGAAGAGGAGAGAGGGTAATTAATGTTTTAGTTTTGATGTGGGCCCCACTATTCCTGAATTCCTGCAGCCAATAGAAATGCTCTAAATGTTTGTGGATTAGTATATAGTAGATTCGACTCGTATTCATTGAAGACGGATATACGCCGTCTTCAGTGAGACTTACTGATTCATCTAATATGCTACTATTTTTACCAATTTGTCCGAAGTCTAAACCCTTTACCTTTTTTTTTTTTTTTTACCAATTTGGGAGTTTGACTGATTAAAACATATCGCAAACATATTAAACAAACTTATAAAATTAACACAAATTCTCATTAAAGACGGCGAATATTCATCTTCAATGTCATTATAACCTTTTATAAAAAAGTGTAAAATCTTTAGGCGTCAGTTTCGAAAGAAAGACAATACTATCCAAGTTGTTTAACCCCTTATGAATCTAGCCAATGAAAAAGAGCTTCAATGTTTCATCAATCGACGACAATGACTCTAGCTTGTGTAAAAGAGTCGAGTCTTTCTTATCATTGCCTTTTTGTATGGCATGCAAGTAGATTGGAATTTGACCTTTTCTGATTTAATTTATCTTTATTTTAATAATTAAATGGTTTCATATCATATTCAACCCAAATCATAAATTAATATGACTAGGTCTCATTTAAGATGGGTATATCCGTCTTAAAAACAAAACGGGTTAAATAATACTTCACTTGATTAGATAGGATAAAAAATCAATATATATATATATATATATATATATATATATCTATATATATATATATATATATATATATATAAAAGATGCTTTTTTCGAGCAATTCTATTGGTCAACATCATCTTTTTCAATTTTTGGAAAGTGATCTTCAAAGATTACGAAAAAGATACTATGTAATATTTCTAATATCACAACTATTATTTACGTAAAAAAAATTGATTATCAATCTGACAAAAAAAATATAATGCAAAACATTTCGAAAATTACATATTTGGATTCTTAACGAAAAATGCTTTCATTAGAGTATAAATTTTGTATTTTTTACTACCATATCATTTATAAGATCATATAACTATAACCTAAGTATATGAAAATTAAATAAATGACTTTAAAAATATTTTTTATTATTCTAATATTAGTATAATGGTTTAGTTGTAGTCAAGAAATAATTAGTTTATAGAAAAATATGATGTAGTACTTAGTATGTTATTTGTCCACATTGAAAATAAACGTAGGTGTGGTGAATATACTACATATAAAAAGTAGAATTGTCCCACATCGAAAATTTACCTTAAGATATGGTGATCCTATGATTATAAATAGGAGTCTGTAACAACCCGAAAAGTACCCAATTTTTCTAGTAAAAATATTTACTAACACTTTTCAGCAGACTCAAGTTTTTAAAATAGAATTTATTGTTTCGAGTCGTATTTTGAAATTCCGAGTTCGTATTTGGAATTTCTGAGAGATTTCATGAAAATCCGTTTTTAGTCATCTTTGACTTTTCTTGACTTTTAAGTCGTCTTTGACTTTTCTTGACTTTTTTAAAGTCGTCATTGACTTTTCTTGACTTTTAAGTCGTCATTTACTTTTCTTGACTTTTAAGTCATCATTGACTTTTCTTGACTTTTTAGTCAACTTTGACTTTCGTTGACTTTTCCCGACTCGCCTCGTAATTTTAAAGACCGAAATTATATTTGAAAAATAATAAATTTTAATTTATTTTTATTATGATTTATTTAGATTTATCATAATTTAATATAATTATTTTGAATTTATTCGGAATTTAAAGAATAACTTTACGGTTTTAACCGAACGTCATTTAACTATTCCCGAGTCATCGTAAATCCCGAAACAAAACCGAAACTCGACTTTGGCATGAGTCACACGCCCATGTCATCGTTTTCCACTCACAATTAGATATTTAAATTGTTTTGATTAAACTAATAATAATATCTAGATATTTATTAACTTTATCGATCAGTTAACGAAAATTACGCAAATCGCTCAAAAACAGACCGACAACTACCTAAACCACACGGCACTCTCACCCTCTAATAGGGCTTGATATTTTCATTTCTTTTGATTAATATAACATAATATCTTGATATTTAATTTAATTAACTTAATATTTAATTAATTACCGTAAAATAATTATTAAAACCGAGTCAATTCCGTAACAACAATTTTAAAACCCGACTCCATACTCCCTCTATATTTACACGGCTCCCTCACCCATCATTACTCACTAACAACTTTTCATTTTACAATAAATCAAATTAAGATCTAATTATCACTTTCTTTAATCGTTCTTGAGCGTTCTTCGTGTTCTTCATCCGTTCTTCGTCGTTCTTGAGCAAAATCATCATAAAACCTTCATTTCTTAATTAAATCCGTCCTAACTTATTTTTCTAGAATCTCCTCTTCGCTCTCCATCTTCAAGTACGGTTTATTTTCAATTCCGTCAAAATCGTTTTCAACACTTTAATTATGGAAAATCAAGTTTTAATTCTAATAATGTTTTTCTTGTCATTTCTTATAGGGGAAGATTTTGAAGACGAGTTTGGAGACTCGTATATTTTGGGTGAAGATTAGTAGACGGGTTTCATATTTTATACTTCTTATTTTGGTGCTAATTGGTCTTGCTAGCTAAGGTAACAATTCCGATTTACTCGACGAAATAATGTCACAGAGCTTTTGTTTCTTTTATTTTGGTTCATCTTTTGTTTTTGGTTCATGTTATTATGATTTATGGATATTTAGTAGTAACATGATAAGTAGTATGATTTTTATGTTGTATGGAATTTTTATGTTGTTTAGTGTTCTTGATGAATTTGGATGATTGTTCATAAAAATGATTTTAGTATGAATGATGGTTGAATTGGATGTTAAAATGGTTGTTGATTAATTAAAACATGTTAGAAATAATATGGTGTGAATGATGGTGGTGGCCGGAATAGGTGGCCGGAGAACCCAGCCCAAACCGGCCGGTTCAGGCCCGGTTCAGGCCGGTTCAGGCCGGTCCTGGTCCGGTCTGGATTGGTCCGGATTTGGTCCATGGGTGTTGTGTCGATGTTTGATTGTTTGGTTGTTGTTTTGACGGGTTTTAATTATGTTAAGCATGCGGGAAATATTAAGAAACGGTTTTTAGTAAAATCGATTAAAAGCCAAAACAGTCCAAAACCAGGCCGTGGTGCCCAGTCCAGGCCCGTGTCAAGTCGGCCCAAATCAGCCCGTGGGTCCCCTTACTTAGACTTGTGACGGTTTTGAGTTATTGTTATTTTATCGCTTTGTAATAATTAGCAAGCGAGAAATAATTAATAAGTAAAATATTTGAAATTCTAAAAGGTTTTTCATAAAATTATTATTTCTCACATCCATGTTGAGAAATTAAATACGAGATCGTAGTTTAATTTGATATTATTTAAGTCAAGCGGGGGGTTACGAAG
>JAIUZE010016645.1:0-13965 GCA_022085475.1 Heliosperma pusillum
GATCTTGCAGAAAAAATTGCGAATGCTGAATTAATATCACCGACACTTTTAATTATTGGGAAGGTTGTTGCCCTCTCACCATTATGGACACTCTCTTGTGACCAAGTAACCGAGCTTTTGGAGGCGAAGTAGGAACATAGTATGCACATCTCAAGAGATATCCATAACAGAGTAGTCATATTATGGCTGTATGTTTTGGTCAGTTGCCATTGCCTTGACTTATTGGAGGTTTATGTGTCTGCACATACCTGTGGAAATTTGGAAGATGTATAAAGCCTCGCCATGCATCTCTCTCCCGTGCATCAGCGTATTTATGCACTTATGTATGAATGTTGCACATATTTGATTGTCTCTGGCTGTAATTTGTAACAGTTGCAGTGACTGTAGGATGCACCATATTTTATCATTCAATTCTGGGGATTATACTTCATCGTATGGAGGTCCCAGACTGTAACTGATCTGTACTGAAACTCGATAAATTGGCATTTCACGCTGATGTAATAATGTCCGTGGTCGAGGCATAGTTTAGGGCACATTGATGATTGACCATTGACGATTCTTGTATCGCAAATTGAAATACCTGCGTACTTCACACTTATATTCGTATCTAACTAACATTTTCTAGATAGGGATATCATCGAGACAATGTGCCCACGAGAAAAGATAATCCCCCGATGCATGTCATGATTGTTACGAGTTCCACATGGTACAAGTTAATCAATTCTCATAAACATACAAGGACAAGTGATTTTACTACATAATTAAGATTTTCAGTTACAACTTGTCAGCCTTCCCTAACTAAGTCTCTTGGATAGGAAGTAAAAGTTACTAGTCTAAGAAGAAAATAAGGTAACAATTTAATCACAAATTATTTACCAAAGTAAAAAATTGTTGTATTGCAATATGTACAATTTTTCATGTATTGGATATGATACAGAAATTACAGTGGTACAAACAATTTAATCAAATTAATGGAAAGAATGAACAAATTACATTTGCAAATTATGTTACTACTGTGAAGCTAGAGTATAAAGATCTTGTGCATTGCTGTCGAGCACGAATACCTGACCAAATAAGTTGCGATGAAATATGTATATCATATGGTACTTGGTTAGAAGGCTTAGAAGGAATGAAGACGTGAACGCAGAGACTAGAGGCCTCATGAGAAGCTTTGTTTTGTAGTATTGCACATACACTCGGGTACAGGATATTTGGTAACATCTCTTCCTGGTTTGCTTGTCCTGAGTTCGGGCTGCCCTAATGAGTCTCGGTGCAGTTCTCTTACAATATTGTTGAACTCCGTTTCAGGCAGAGAAGAATTTAGAAAGTAAGGTAACATGTGTCTTTTGTTTGGTGTTATATGCTTCTTGTGCCCAGCATAAGCCCTGTGCCCCTGTATCGACAAGTGGAATTAGTCGCAAAAACTGATTTATTTAAAAAAAATTCATTCGGGCAGTTCTGAAAACAAAGACAGAAAAAGGACTAATATGTAATTCGAATCAAGGCCTGGGTCAGTAGGCCGCATTTGCCAGACATGCTTAATGATCTGTGATACTTTCCAAGCTAGATTAGATTAACATGACTCAGGTTCGAAGTCAAACACGGCATTCCAGAGAAGTTGTAGGGTGAATCTAGCTTCAAATACATAGTGACATTTATAACCCTGGATCAGCTGGTGGCAAGTTGATCCAGCTAAACGAGATGTCTTAGGATCACGTTCCTCGAAATGCGAAAGTGTTAAAATTCAAGGTTGAGAGCTTTACTGCCATTATGGTCCTATTCGTCTTGAATCCGCACTAAACCAGATGGTTTACATACACGAAAAACTAGTGATCTATATGTAGTAAATGCAAAAGAAGAAAGCAGTTTCTGTCCTAATAAGCCCATGATCTATCCAATTAATTTGTGCTAGATTATTGCAGATAACTCAAAATATTGACTTTATTTATATGATAAGAGAACAATGAAAGGCAATGAGGATCAGATGATGTTTACCTGTTTACCTGAATTGCATGTCCCATGTTTCCCCCATGGGACGCCATAAACACATCACTCTTCTCACAAACTATATAGTCGATAGCAGCCATGAAGGAGGCTCTATCTGCTAATGGCTGTAATTCACCGGGTAATGCTAGATCTTCCTTGTTGTAAAAGAAAGGGAACTCTCGTGTGAGAGGCAGCAAGGCATCTCCACCGCCAAAAGGTTGTCCTCCAGCCCAATATATTCTGGCACTCTTTGGTGCCCCAAGAGCTTTAAGCAGCCTAAACCGATAAGGAAAGGTAAGCAAAGACATCATTAACTAATTAAGTTTGGACACTAAACAATACGAGAACACAATGGTGAAAATCTTACCTTGCAACCTCTTGGGCATTCAATGGGCAAAGTCCAGCAAGCTTTCTGTCATGGGCAGTCATGTTAGACTTGGCAGTAAGGAGCTTAGGGCGTTGCTTCCTCTCATTATTTACAAGTTCATCGTAGTCAGGGCTCAATCCGGGAGAACAGCCCGTTCTTATCCACACGTCTTTCTCCAAGCGCAGATGAAGAGCGACATATGGGCCTTTGCTGCTCATTCTCTCAGCAATCATGTTGCCGAGCTGTTGGATGTGGGGGGCAAACTTCAATGCGTGAAATGCTACCTGATAGAATCGAATTGCTGTTAGACTTGACAAACAAGATTTGCTAGATATTTGAATATACATATAGAAAGGATGACAGTGGGATATAAATTTGGTAAGAAGTTCACTACCTTGCAGCGAAGCTTCTGAAGATCAGATGGGAGATCTTTAGAGAGCCTGGAATCTAGACCACGGAGTAGCAAAACACCATTTCGTCTCAACTACAGAAATAAAAATGTTGGTTCATTAGATAGACATAATTATATTTCATCTAATAAAAGGGCAGGTATTCAGACTAAATATCTGTTTTGCTTCTGATCCAAGCGGAGGTTATTACAGAAGGTTCAGACATACAACATTTCTCAGAAGTCAGAAGGCTTATGACTATTTTGCTTTTAACACGTGACAATCAAACACGTGTTGGCTTAGTGAATGTTCACTAAGCTAACCATAACCGCTACAAGAAAATCACGAGCTTGACTAAATCTCAAACTTTAATAAAGTGTTCACGATCTTCTGAAATGTACTAGCGAATAGGCCTGTTCACAAACCCTGATGACTTGCATGATTAACAACTTCAACCGTTGAAGTGGAGGAAAATGAGAGACTTACATAGTTCCTCAGAAATCAGAATGTACAATAACTTCCCTTTTAAGATGCATTTATAATTATGGAAGTAGAAATTGACTAGGAAACTAATAGAGAAGGGGCTGGTTGCCTGGTTCAATAATAGAAATTTTACCCTGGAAAGGTAATGTTGCCGTATCCAGCGAGGGGAAGCATGCAACGGAGTCTGACTCTCTTCCAAGGGCCTCGTCCTCAAATGCGTAGATGGAAGGGAGGACACAATTCGAACATCATCTGCAAGTACTCTCTTGAAGTGTTCCAAATCAAATATATCTGAAAACTCACTGCACAAACCAAAATCGTCAATAATAACATTCAACATAAACCAAACAAAAACAAACACCAACTCCTTCATTATTTAATCCATTCTTGTAGAAAAGCTCGCTATTTAGTCAATAATAACATTTACACAAATTCTTGTACAAAAACCTGAAAGAAAGTATTAGGTCAAACCAACCAACCTAAATTTGAATCTTTCGTGAAAATCCAATTTAAGTTCATCCTCCTAACTGTCTTAACTCTTAAGCAATAAAAGAACTTTGAATCCTCCGTATTACGTATGATTTATGAGTATATTTGGTTAAAAAAGATCACTTTTTTTCCCCAAAGTTTCATTATAATCACTACGGAGTAATTTATACCACAGTTGGAACATTCATTAGTTGGTAAAATCGCGAGAATTCATAAGCGCTATTACTCCAGTAATAATTACCCTCATTTCAAGCGAGCAGTAAATACTAATTCTCGGGCGAGACGGTATCAAACTTCTATTATTTTACCTTTTCTATTTTTAGTAATTCCTAGTGTATTCTCCCTCTAATGTCGTATCTCACGCTATTTCACGTAAGACCGTCTCTCATAAGACTTGCACAGCCTTTAAATCCACGTTAGCGCCCTAACTTTAAATTTTAACTAAAACAACCAAAAACAATAAAGATAAACCAATAACAACAAAAACAATGAAAATATTAATCCGAGAACGGGACACACATTAGAAAAACCGTAATACTAATAATCGTAAACGAAACCGAACCTTTCATCACCCCAAATAAGATTAACTTGAAGAACAGGAGCAACAAGAGCAGCACCAAGAATCCTCGCAATAACAACAGCATCAACAATCTGATTCCTCTGTTGATTCATTCCACCACTAACTACCACCATTAAATACTTACTTCTATCTTTCTTAATCTCTTCTCCTTCATTTCCATACCCTTCGCTAAACTCCATACACGGCCTATACCCTAAATCCTCCGGCTGCTCCCAAAACGACGTCGTTTCCGTCTTTTCCTCAATTCCAACCGTCGCTAAATTAGCCACCGCAACCGCAGACGAAACACGGCGGTGCTCGCATGGCGGCGGAGGTGCCGCGAAGCTCGGCGTTAATGGCGGAAGTGTTAGATTGTTGTAGTACAAGGTTAGCAAACCGAGGAAAGAGAAGAGAAAAAGGGAGAAAATCAAGAATTTAGGGTTTTTAATTGAAGAATAATAAGAGTGTTTAATTGTTTTTTTGGATGAAGATGATTTTTTAGGAGAGAGGAGTAAAGAGTTTAGTGAGGTTGATGAAAGGGAGTTGATAATTTCCGACGGTACTGTGATGTACGCCGATTGTTTCGGTTTTTTTCCGTCTTTTCCCATACGGAAAACCGTCACATGTGAGTGTCTCACGTTGATAAATTTCGAGTTTTAAGTCAAGGAACGTGAACAAGATTTGAAGTGTTTTTAGAGGAAGGAAGAGAGGGACTTGGGATTGGGGATGATATACGGAAAACCGTCACATGTGAGTGTGTCACGTTGATTAAATCGAGTTTTAAGTCGAGGAATGTGATGAAGAATTGAGGAGTGTTTTTTTTAAGAGGGAAGAAGGATAATTTGAAGGAAGGAAGGAAGGGAGGGAGTTAAACGCGTCGTTTTAAGTGGGAAAGGTGGGCGGGACTTGGGATTGGGGAAGGATATAGCATGTTACAGCTGGGGATGGGGTTTGAAGTTTGAACCGAACTTTCCGACCTCAACACATGGGATGTGTAAGTGTTTAAGATATGGTTTTCTTCTTTTCTACTCAATTATTTTGTTCCATTTTGTGTTCTTCTCTTTGTTACAAGAATGTCTACTCTTGCACTCTTGCTTTTGTAGTTATTAATCTAGATTTTCAATTATTGTTAGGAGTTAGTTGGGGAGTATATCGTTATCAGCTAGTCTTCCTCAAAACGAAAGAATTCGTTTTAAGAATAAAACGGGTTTCATCTGGTCGAATACATAACTTACTCGACCAAGTAACTCATCCACTCGATCGAGTAATACCACAAGTATTACACCGTCTATCGGGCCCCCGTTGCATGGCCGGCCCAGCTGGCTATGTTGACCAACCCTAGTATTCAGGTACAATATAAAGCGATTTCACTATAATATGTGTAAATTCATCCTACACTTTGCAAACTTTTTTCTTTTTGATAACAAAAAACGGATAATTCTTTTAGTTATGTATGGTGGATAATTCTTTCACTTTTAGTTATGTATGGTGGATAATTCTTTAAACAGTAAGTCTTATTGAAGACGGCGTATATCCGTCTTTAATGAATACGGGTCGAACTCCCTCTCAGAAGGAGGCAAGTGAGAGGACAAGTGGAGAACCAAATGGATCCCCACATGTCCTCCCGTTTGTCTCCTTGGAGAGAGAAATTCACCCGTCTTCAAAGACGGATATGCGCCGTCTTCAATGAGAATTTGTGATCTTTAAAATAGGTGTTACATTAAGAATCTTAGATATCTGATTAAAACTCAGGGGTTATTTGATTTAAATTGAAATGGATTTAATGAAGTGTAATACGGAGTACCATAGATATAATGAGCAAAATTAAAATGGATTTTTTTTTGGTGAAACCGAAGAGAAAACAAAGTTCCGCAACGAAATCTTACTAAATCGCTACTCTACTGCACTAAACATAAACTAAAATGCATAAAACGGAACTATTCGGGGCCACGCAACCCCTCCCAAATAGAGATCATTATGCATTTCCGACTCCGCTATCACTTTCAGCTGTGGTGCATGGAATACACCCGTATTTGCTAACCAATCCGCACACGAGTTTGCCTCCCGCTACATGTGCCGCATTTCAAAATTCCTTGTCGAGTCATCCATGAAAGATTTGCATATATTAATCAAATGCGAGTGCGCCGTGGGATGATTTTGATCGGATTTCATGAAACTTTTAACAACTTTGGAATCGGTGTGAATAATTACCTTAGGGAAGCGCCGCTCTAGTGCAGTCATTAGCCCTCTCCTTAGGGACATCAATTCAGCTTAAGACATGTCAAATACATACCAAATCACTCAACTTGTTGCCTAAAGTATACTAAATTTTTTGTCTTTATTATGACTTGATAATACTTAACTCGTCTTAAATTTTAAACGGATAATACCCGTTTTGACTCTTTAGCAAGACTTATGGTTGAATAGAATACGGAGTATAATCTTTAGGGTAAAGACGTTGAACAATAACATTCGTAAAGAGGATTAAAAATTCTTATTTTTCGTTTGACTCTCCCTGGAAATGCAAAGCTCCCAAAACATTGACAAACTTGGCCACTACGATTTCCCTTGGAAAAATCATTCTTAAACTTCATAGTTACATTGTCATGTACTCAAATTCCAATGTTGTCATAGTTACAACTAGTTGTCCACCCCATTAGTTTGACTCGAAGACTTCAAACTTCCTACGAAGTATTTATTTGTTATTGATGTTCTAGTAATCTTCATTCTTTACATAATTGGTATGTGAATACTTGTAAGCACGGAAGTACGTAGTAGCAAGGGACAACAAATATCAAATCCTAATAAATTTTGCTATTTGAAAACCTCTAAAAATGCAGTCTTAAGAAAGATAGTAAACTACAAGAAGAAGAATATTTGATATCTCAAATTTCGTTTTTGGCTACGGCCCTTCTTTCGAGTACTCCGTATAATAGAGAACATACAAACAAAGGGTATCCAACCTTTGAATTTGTTATTAATAACACAGTTTTAGAGTGGGTTAAAGATGAATATTTAGGTATTTTACATGTGTTAGAATTTAGAAGCGCGTTTTGAATGATATTTATTGCATATTCCGCATCTTTGAATGAAATGCATGATAATGTGTTAGAATTTAGAAGCGCGTTTTGAATGATATTTATTGCATATTCCGCATCTTTGAATGAAATGCATGATAATGTGTTAGAATTTAGAAGCGCGTTTTGAATAATATTTATTGCATATTCCGCATCTTTGAATGAAATGCATGATATTGGGATTTTATAAAGATTAAGGTTTGAGTCCGGTATACAATAATCCATTCTTACAATCATATCAAGTTAAAAGAGAAGTTTTGAAAACGAAGAATTGAAATATCTTGACGACTTGACACATGAATCAACTTTAAAAAGGCATATCTCGAGTAATAAAGCTCCAATCAACGAAGTCCAATTAGTGATGAAATTGTATGTTTTTGTCATTTAAATGGCATGCCACACGCTTGATTACGATAAGCAACGAGGAAGATATATATGTCTCTCGTAACTTAGCTTGGTCGGGTCTAATTCCGTGCGAAGGACACAACTAAGAGGTTGTCGATTTATGTCGATTCATTAAACAACAACAACAACTAACGACGACGATGACGACGAAGACAACAACAACAGCTACAACAACAACAACAACAACAACAGCTACAACAACAACAACAAATCAATAATAGAGTCTTAATTCCAAAATGATTTGGGGTAGGCGGCTAACATGAATCATCCTTTAGAACAATCACTGGGTGATCACACATATCATAATGCGAAAATATTGAAAAGAAAAGTGAAATACAAATGGAGAGTGAAACATAATACAAAAAGTCAAGTTAAACTTATAGCTTTGAAAGTCAGAGCTCGTATTTCCTTTATAAAAACGTATGATTTAAGTCTAAAAATACTACAATGTTTTGAAAACTAGGGATGCCAATGGATCCACGAATTATAGCTTTGCTAAGACATTTAGCGTTTTGTCCATCTCTTACACGCATAAATATCAATAAACATTTTCTGATAATTTTTTTTTTCACAAATGTAGCTTGTTTAAAGTTTAAACAAACTTTTAGTTGAAAATTAATAATGAAGATAAATATAAAAGATTAGGAAAGGTTGTGAAAAAAAGTAAGAAAGGAATAAAAAGATCACAAATTCTCATTTTAGACGGAGCGGCAGAAAGCTTTAGGCGAGTCAAGTCCCCCATAAGAAAGTAAGTGGGGCAAGTGGGTGGATAATCCCACTTGCCCCACTTGCTTTCTTGTAAGAGATTTGACTGTAAAAATTTTAGAATCATTGTCCCCTATAACGCAAGACATGTTGTAGAAAGATAATGGGAAAGATAACCATTAGACAACAACTTTATAATAATCAAAATATAATGGCCTACAGCCTACTAATAATGAGATATACTCCGTCAATCCGTCATTATATATTCACAAATACTTATTTCACACGGACTAATTCCGTCTGAAAAATAAGACGGGATTATGTTGCCACTTTTTGATAAAATGTAACCACAGCTTATATCAACTTGTTTTCAATAGTGGTTACATCTAACTGTAAAGTGGTTACAAAATCCCGTCTTATTGCTTCAGACCAAAATGGTCCGTCTGAAACAAGACCAACTGTTATATACTTCCTCCATTCAACTCCACTCTACCACTTTCTTTTTTGTACACTATTCACAAGCGATCATATAATTGCAATTTACTCTCAATATATAAGTAAAAAATATATTCATGTGTGATTTTGTTTGATTCGTCTTTACGAGTACATTATTAATATCTAACTTTTATAATTTTTGCAAACACGTAGCTAACGATATTTACGGTGCAAAACTCGTCTCGGCAAATGTGAAAATTTTTTTTGGTAGAGTGGAGTTGAATGGAGGAAGTATTATATATTAGCTCAGCTATAGTGAAGCTATGGATCTAAGATCATATCACATGATCTCACTATTGTGGTTTTCCAATTATCAGTCTCTCCTATACACTCCATTATCATCCTAATTGGACTTTTAAAGTCAAAGTTTAATAACCTTGACCACATGATAATAAAAAACTTATATTTACTGTGAGGGTAATAAAGTTTTTCATAAATAATTTGTTTAAAATGAAAAATATAAATATAAATGGAGAAAAATCGAGTTTCACAGATATTTTAGAGGATGTGTAAAGTTTGTGAAGATGTTATGGCATGAAGGGAGCAAATGAATATTTGCTAAGACCATCCCCAAGTAAAGGTCACACTAACTAGGTTACCACCCATTTTTACTCTTAATCACTCCATAATTACCTTGACTTATTTATACCTCCCCAGCAGAAAGTTTTGACCTAGGTCACCAATCCAATAATTTTCCACTTTCTAACATTTTTAATCATTTTCCACAATTTCTACCCCACCTATTTACACCCTCCCATGTAGACTAATACTATGTTTTTTTGTATTTTTAATGGTGCGCCCAATAAAAATTGGACACGTGTAGGTCAAAGAATATCCCAATTGCTCCAACAAAGGTCACAAATTGATCTTCAAGGGCAAGGCCATACTAAATTCTTCCTTAATCCTTAATTAGCATGCCACAACAAGGTCATGACCTACCTCATGACCTTGTTTGGGGATGGTCTAACAAACACAAATGACAAATTTTAAAAATTGGCATGAGAAAAATAAAATACCAAAAACTAGTGATCTAGGTACAACGGACTTTCCTCCTAATTAGCCGTTCTGTGTCGGACACTGACACTCGACGACGCACGCCTAAACGTATTGATACCACTATTTTATAAACTGGGAATGAGTGTTCCAAAAATTGAAAGAGATTGATTATAAGATAGTTTGAGTGATAAATGAGAATGAATTATAATCAAAAACAAATTTTACCTTTACTTATTTAAATTTAATATCAAATACATTTACAAAAATAAAATCATACGTTATTTATAGCTATAAATTATTTATTTTATAAAATTTAAATAACGTGTTCCGTATTCTAAATTTCACGAAATATTGTGTCACGGGTCAGTTCAGTGTCCGTGTTCGTGTCGCTGCTACCTAACTAGTGATTGGGTATATAAATCGCATTATCTAGATCGTATTAGCTACTTCATGCCCAAAATGTCACTGGAGCACAAAAAAAATAAGATTGGAAAGCCCAAAAGTCAAGATGAAATCTAAGGCTGACAGCCCAATCGAAATATATGGTCTTGTACTCGTGTCCCTCTTTATATATACTTTGCTTTAAGGCCCATAAAAATTCAAGGGTTATTGTTAGTTTGAAGAAATTAAATCTATTTATTAAATTTGTGAAATGAATGTAACAATGTATCTAATCATTGCAAACCTCTACCACAAAAAGGATTATACAACCAGTTGTATATAAGTATTGTACAACCAAAGTATAAATACTTGAGCTTATATGAATTTTTTTTAAGCTAATTCAAAGTTCATATTTTTAATGTGTAATTGTATGAGCTCAAATATTTTATAAGAAAGCTCATATTTTTTAAAATAAAAGTCGGATACTTTATTATAAAGCTCATATTCTATACCGTACAACTAGTGCAACTAATGGTATCTTCCATTAATTGAAACCTATAGTTAGCACATTTATAAGATATGGAGAGAGTATAATTTTGGTGTCCTATACTTATGTTTTATTTTGAACTTTTTTGTATGAAATATACTTAGGTTCACTTGTCTAATTTATGCATTTACCATTTACGATTATGTTTGAAGTTATGATTAAGACAAAATTTGTCAACCTAATTATGAGACATTCACGCACGCCTCGCTATTACTAGTGAGACTTGGTAATCTTTCACAAACTCTTATTTATCGAATAATGGTTAGTTTTTAGGAAAAATTAATGGGAATCATCCATCGTATGTGTCGTATTCCACCATTAATCCATCTTCTATTTAATCCCATAATAAACCCAACTAAACCAGTTGGAAGGGCTACCTATCCAACCGGTTAAAGTCTTCATTTTTTTTTTCATTTGTTCAGTCGCCCTTCTCCTCCATTCACCTTCATCACCTACTTTCTTCATCATCATCATAATATTGTCATTAACACAACAACAATCACCTCAATCTCGTTTCCGTTTTAAATGCACTAAATTGTTATTAACACAGTAAACATACATATCTCTCTCCTCCATTTCTGGGAAACATATTAGTTTCCAATTCTCCTCCATCAACTTATCAATTCAATCATAATCACATATCAGCACCACAATTTCACCACCAATTTACCTTATTTCAGCAAAATTACCATTTTCACATGAACCCTAACTCAAAATTATACCTTAAAATTTAACATACAATAGCTAGAAATCATCTACTTAATCAAATTAATTCAATTAGATTGTACCAATGATTGAGCAACAAAAACAAATCAGTCTTTTGTTGCTTTCGTCGTCGTCTTCTTCTTGTTCAAACCCAATCAGGCGTAATGGTTGGTGAAATAATCTGATCGTATGGGGGCTAGTGGTGAAAATGGTGTGGCGGGGATGTGATGATGAATTAATGATGAAGAAAGATGGATTATGTTTATGGGTTATTGAAGATTGGAGATAACTATGGAGGAAAAAAATTGAAGTATAAAAATGATGTTGAAGAAAAGTAACTGAGAAAAAGAATATTAAGAAGAAGACGACTTAGAGAAGAATAAAAGTAATAACAAGTGGGCCCCACGCTTGAATTTTACCGGAAACAACAAGTTATCAAGAGACAAAGTTTAGACTTTGATAGAAGTTAAAAAGTTGATTTTATTGTGGATTAAATTGAATATAGATTAATGGTGGAATACGTTCAATAGTACGGATTATTCCCATTAATTTTTCCTAGTTTTTATCATATATTGATCACTTTTGCATCGGAATTTATGAAAGGTGAGAGCCATTCGAAATATATGGTCATGTCACCATTTAAATATATGCTACTTTGCCACTCGATCTTTAAAAATAGCTCCATTTGAATTTATTTACTTTAAACACAAATATTTGTGAGAGACAATCTATTATTAAATTATTGAAACATTATTTTTTGTACCATTAATTAGATGTTTTCTTGTAACTTTTTTTATTCCTTATCGTGGTTCAAAATTACTCTTTAACTTTGTATATGGAGTCGTTGGTTACATACGAGAAGTTACAATGTCTAGGAAGTGTCATATCACATGATTTTAGAATTCATGTGAATTAGAAAATATTGTTTGGTTAAATGTAGACATTGCAATTCATGTAGGCAACTTCCTCAGTTATGGAGGAATTTGAATTCATGAGAAGTTCCAATTCATGTAAATTGGGGTAACCAAACAACCTACCCATTTTGCAATTCATATGAATTTAAGTTCCTATATAATTTAATGGGTAATCAAACAACCCATATATTTTCACAACGAGGGTGCTAGCTAATTTATCATTAACTATGACTTGCACATTTTTCTTTTACCTTTTGTAGTGTTTGCACTTTAATTATAAAATAATCTAATTACAATAAACTTATTCACAAGCTATATCTCAAAAAAATAACTTTATTTTATTAGTATAGCTCAAGTTTTTTACTTCTAGAAGTTTATTTTTGCGAATATCAAATTATCTTATTTAACCTGAGAAAAAAAAGTATGATATGAGCAATGTGATAAGTGATTTCATATTAGTTTTGCACAAATTCTCATTAAATACGGACAATATTGTCTTACATTTATATCACATTACAAACTTGTTGCCTAGAAAATACCAAAATTTTTGTATTTATTACCGTTAACTTTGAACCATACAACACGCGGGCAGACACAACCTGACATAGTGAACCTCATGATCGATCTTGATCGGATTGCTTCACTAAATCCATCACACTTGACTACTTGAAGCTTTGAGGTCTCCTTCTCATCATCATAAGAATGGCAATTGATTATAAAATGAAGCTGTACATTATTAACAATCTTATGGAATCAAGTATTCCATCGCCTCTCTAATTCCCTCTTAGTTTCTACATTTCTCTCTCATGAATAATTTCTCTCTAGAAAACCCTAATTCTTCATCCCAAGAGGACGAACAGAGTACCAGATCCACCAAAAAATTCAAAATGCAAACAGAGATTAATACTTCTAACGTTGAGGGCATGGTGATAGATAGTCTACACAGTGCACCAGAGCCTTTTCTCCACCAAACCAGTGTGGGAAAAACTTCATACAAAGACTCTTTAAAGTATGGGACTTCCCCATCTTTTGCCATCAATCAGAATTAGGAGTTTATGATTACAAATAACTCTATGTTTGAAGATGAATCTGATGATGATACAGAGGACCACAACACTATCAATGATCCTTCATGCCCTAACATCCTCCTAACTAGAGATGAGAAAAGAAAAATCCGAAAACATTGGAAAGAAACTCTCATTATCAAAATGTTTGATAAGAATATTGGATACTTCATGCTACTTAGACAACTCAGGAAGAAATGGTCGCTGAAAGGAGGTCTTACTCTCATGGATGTTGGACATGCCTACTATGTAGCCCGCTTCACCAATAGCGAAGATTATGAATATGTGCTCACACAAGGGCCTTGGATGATCGGGGACCATTATCTCACGATACGGAAATGGATCCCTAATTTCATTGCGACAGATGAGCCAATTAAATACCTGACAACATGGATACGCATTC
>JAIUZE010016646.1:0-47166 GCA_022085475.1 Heliosperma pusillum
TACTCATTTAGAATTAAAATGCTCAAGACGCCGTATACTCATAATTCTCTATGGGTACTTAGTCAACACGACACCAACCATATAAACAAACAGTCACGGAAAAACATCCTATCAGGTGACTAATTGCATATAAACATCATATTCACATATCATATCGCCTCATATCTACTAAGGCTAATTCATTAATTAAATACAACCTTACTTGAAGACAAATTCCCGACCCGAGTCCCGCGACGGGTCATCAGTCAAAACGGGGCTGACTAGATCTTAGTTTGACCAAACCCGTTTGGTCAAACCGGCTAGAAACAGAGTCTTTACCACATAGACTTGATCATAAAAAATCAACATATTCATTACATGTTATTTTATTAAAACTTTTAACATGTGAATTATTAAATATTACGAAAACCCGTTTGACTTAAAGGATGGAAATTTAAACTATAATCCCGTATCATAATTTCTAACATGTGAGAAATAATAATTATATGAAAAACCTTTTTAATTAAATATTTTACTTATTAATATTTCCCACTTGCTAAATATTACAAAACACGATAAATTAACATTAAACTCAAAAACCGTCACAAGTCCCAAAGTGGGACCCACGGGCTGATTTTGGGCCAACTTGACACGGGCCTGGACTGGGCCCCACGGCTGGTTTGGGCCTGTTTTGGGCTGTTTTAACGAATTTACTAAAAACCGTTTCTAATTATTTCCCGCATGCTTAACATAATTAAAACCCGTCAAAACAACAACATAACAATCAAACATCGACACAACCCAAAGACCAAAACCCGGACCCACCATGGACCAACCCAGACCGGGTCTGAACCGGCCTGGACCGGCTGGTTTGGTCCGGTTCACAGCCCCCCCTAAACAACCCCTACACGGTTCAACCAACCACCACTCCAATTAAATTCTAACATGTTTTTAATTAACAAACACCCATTTTAACAACCAATTTAACCATCAATCATACAAAATCATTATTATGAAAAATCATCCAAATTCATCAAGAACAACCAACATGTTATAAATTCATAAAACACAATAATAACCACTACTTAACATGTTACTAACTAAAAATCCTTAAATCATAATAACATGAACCAAAACAAAAGATGAACCAAAAATAAAAGAACAAAAGCTAATAAAAGCTATGTAACATATATTCGTCGAGTAACTCGGAATCGTTACCTTAGCTAGACAAGTCAATTAGCACCAAAATAAGAAGTATAAACCAAGAAACCCTCCTACTAATCTTCACCCAAAATATACGAGTCTCCAAACTTGTCTTCAAAATCTTCCCCTATAAGAAATGACAAGAAAACATTATTAGAACTTAAACTTGATTTTCCATAAATTAAATGTTGAAAACGATTTTGACGGAATTGAAAATAAACCGTACTAGAAGATGGAGAGTGAAGAGGAGATTCTAGAAATATAAGTTAGGACGGATTTTAGATAAGAAATGGAGGTTTTATGAGGATTTTGCTCAAGAACGACGAAGAACGGATGAAGAACACGAAGAACGCTCAAGAACGATTAAAGAAAGTGATATTTTGATCTTAAATTGATTTATTGTAAAATGAAAAGTTGTTAGTGAGTAAAGTGGGTGAGGGAGCCGTGTAAATATAGGGAAAAATGGATGTCGGGTTTTGAAATTGTTGTTACGTAATTGACTCAGGTTTAATAATTATTTTACGGTAATCGATTAAATATAATTCGATATTAAGTTAATTACACTAAATATCTAGATATTATGATATTGTAATCAAAAGTAATGAAAATATCAAGGCCTAAGAGAGGAGAAAGGAGCCGTGTGGTTTGAGATGAATCGGGTCTGTTTTGTAATCGATTTGCGTAATTTCCGTTGACGGATCGATAAAGTTGAAAATATCTAAGATATTCTTATTATTTTAATCAAAAGAATTAAAATATTTAATGTGAGTGGAAAACGATGACATGGGCGTGTGACTCATGCCAAAGTCGAGTTTCGATTTTGTTTTCGGGATTTGCGATGACTCGGGAATAGTTAAATGACGTTCGGTTAAAACCGTAAAAGTTATTCTTTAAATTCCGAATAAATTCCAAATAATTATATTAAATTATGATAAATCTTAATAAATCTAAATAAAAATAAATCAAAAATATTATTTTTTTAAATAAAATTTCGGTCTTCAAACTTACCAGTCGAGTCGGGAAAAGTCAACGAAAGTCAAAGTCGACTTAAAAGTCGAGAAAAGTCAAAGATGACTTAAAAGTCAAGAAAAGTTTATGACGGCTTAAAAGTCAAGAAAAGTCAATGACGACTTTAAAAAGTCAAGAAAAGTCAAAGACGACTTAAAAGTCAAGAAAAGTCAAAGATGACTAAAAACGGGATTTTCATGAAATCTCTCAGAACTTCCAAATACGAACTCGGAATTTCAAAATACGACTCGAAACAAAAATTCCTATTTTAAAAACTTAAGTATACGGAAAGTGTTAGTAAATATTTTTACTAGAAAAATTGGGTAATGTTCGGGTTTGTTACACACCAGGT
The DNA here is from genome assembly GCA_022085475.1 of Heliosperma pusillum. Lineage (NCBI taxonomy): Eukaryota > Viridiplantae > Streptophyta > Magnoliopsida > Caryophyllales > Caryophyllaceae > Heliosperma > Heliosperma pusillum. Next base: position 2,543 of record JAIUZE010016646.1, read on the forward strand.
ACACATCACTTAAGAAACTTGTTCTTGCACTCGTTAGAGCATCTTATAAGCTGCGTCCTTATTTTGAGTCCCATACTATTTCTGTGGTAAACAACTACCCCCTGAAAACCATAATGAGAAAGCCGGAATAGTTTGGAAAAATAGCCAAGTGGTGCGTTCCCTAAGTGGTTACGATCTAAAATTCCTACCCCGCACCGCGATAAAATCTCAGGATCTAGCAAACTTTATATCCGACTTCAGCCCTAACCTCTACACCCACGCAGAAAAAAGATATCTTGACCCTAGAGGAAGACAAAGGGGAACATCTGTGGGTGCTGAACGTGGATGGGGCGTCTAACATTAAGGGGGCAGGGGTAGGACTGGTCCTAAAGTCACCTCTTGGAAACCTCATACTACATGTAGTACGGTGCGAGTTCAAGGCGACAAACAACGAAGTAGAATATGAGGCCTTGATCCTGGGACTCCAGTTGGCCCTAAATCTGAAAATCAGGTACCTCGAAGTTTGCAGTGAGTCACAACTTATAGTCATCCATGTGAATGACTTATAGGCAGCCAGAGACTCCAAAATGATGGCCTATCTGGAAGTAGCAAAAGGGTTATCACTCATCTTTGAAACGTTCAAAATCAAACAAATCCCCAGGGACCAGAATGTGGATGCCGACGCCCTAGCTACCCTAGGGGCAACCTTCTAACCAGGTACATGTGCTAGAACCAACTATATATATCAGGAGGGGCAAACAACAAAAGAAAGCAAAACCCGTAGCCAATGGCTGCAGGAAGCAGGAGTGTTTTGCAACACAACCAATCATAAAAAAACCCTCGACTAGAGGAAACCATACCAGGATTGTGACAACCCTCGCGATAGCGGAAATAGAACATAACAAGCATGCAATTTATATAGCGGAAAATACGATATTTTTGAAACTTTTTACATGCTAATAGAAGAGTACGAGGAATGTCGAATAAATACAAACTTAAAGTATAACAATACTACAAAGAGACGTAGTCTCTCAAAACGTGATCAAACATAAAGTTGTTTAACAAACTAGCTAAGAACGTGTATGGGTGAATCGTCGAGGCCAACGCCCGCTAGCTCACACCCGAACCCAAAAACAAGAAAAATCCATCCAAGCAACCTGTTCATCCATGAAAACATGAACGCCACATTCAGTGGGGACTAACTCCGGGTTCTCTCAGCCATATCACAAATAACATACTTAAACGGTAATAGGCAAGTAGAAGCATACATATATATATATACACACACACACACACACACACATGTGAATTACGAGAAGGATAAACATGCATTTCAATATATAAAGATATAGGCGCATGAAGTACAAAATTGTAAGCATCAGATTATAGACAAACTCGGGGAAGACACCCTTAGGCAACTATATACTCACTAGGGCTTGCATCTCACCGTTAGCGGCATATACTTGATAAGATAGAGACTCGACATATAAACCACGCCAAGTCATCCAACAGTCACAAACAATCAACATATAAACATCCATCCAAACATATGAATATGGTAACATTATCTCTCACAGTTAATGACACGCACTAGCACCATGTACATAACAAGTATGATCAATACACGTCCACGGGATAAACATTTCCCTGAACCATACACGATTAACATTTCGTATATGTAGACTGATATAGTGTCATTTCACCCTACATTTTCACCCCTTTTTGTCTCGTTTTGCTTGCCTTTAACGCTCCCTAAGAGCGTTTCTACGTGTTTTACCTTCTTCTAGCATATTTCTCGCTTCTATCGTGTTTTTGTAGGTAAACCGTCATTTGAGGCGATTTCTACCTAGTTTTGATCGACAAAGAAGAAGGTGAATCACTCGGAGGACCCACGGCATACCTTGGGGGACCCACATACCCTTGGGGGCCCTACTCGATGCGCCAAAGCCCTCCCGAGTCAAGGCAAGCAAAACCGGGAAGGAAGCAACATAGTCAAGCGAAGGAAGAAAGGAAATGAGCATCTCACGGGCGTGAAAGGTATCTCACGGCCGTGAGATGCCTTTCCAAGAAGGTGAATTATCGAGCATTTCAGCTCACGGCCGTGAAACACATTTCACGGTCGTGAAAGTGGAGTCACGGTCGTGAAATGACCTTCACGGTCGTGACTTGTTCGTGATAGAAGACCTTGCTCTGCCACTAATCTCACGACCGTGACTTGGAGTTTCACGGTCGTGAGACGTGTTTCACGAGCGTGAAACGCTTTTCACGGTCGTGACTTTGCCAGTCCATGAAGCTTCTCGAGGCCCATCTTTCCTTCATTTTGTAAACCTATAAATAGACCCTCTTATGTAATTAAAGGGCACGAAACCCTAGATCTGAAACTTTCATAGAATTAGCATTTAATCTTCCATAATTAAGCTAATTAGTTGGTTAATTAGTAATTTCGACTTGGTTTAGTATGGAACTTGGTTTATATTCAAAGATTTGTGACAAAATCTTGTTTATTGATATCAAAGTTCTCATCTTTCTCTAAGTTGGTACAATTCCTTTACTTAATCTTGTCTTTAATTAAGTTTTCATTTCAATTCTTGTTATTTACTCATTGCTAATTAGAAAATGTTTATTGTTGTTGATTTCTTTTTACAATCCTTAGTAAATGTTGAATTTCCCTTGAATATGAGTGAGTAGTGATTAATCTAGGATTAGTGGGGGATAATGGGTCTTGATGAGGGTTAATCTTTCTTTGTTGGGTTGATTTGTTGATTAATTGTCTTTCTTCCAACTTTCGCATACCACATGTTTGGTGAAATGCTTGCTTGACAAACTTGCATGATTCATGTTTATCATTCATTTCCGTAAGATCGATAGCCTCGGAATATGTTAGGATTTGCATATAGTTGGTATATCGACCGTGTGTACGCGAGAGCTAGCTTGGTTCGGTATATGGGAGGGATTGTAAGATCGAGAGCCTCAATCCACCGCGCCCAAGTTTGACTACCCATTAACTATGAACCCGACTCACTAGAACCCAAATTACCCATTTGAACCCACCGATCCTAGACCTTCCTTTTATTGCTTCTTATTTGATTATCTTTCTCGTCTTAGACTCCTTTCGTCGTTTTTAATTGTTTTTAATTGTTGTTATCTTAGTTTATCAACAAACCCAAACCCAAGAATTACTTTGTGACTTGCAAGAGACTCTAGTAGACTTTTAGATCATTTCTAGACACCAACCGTCCCTGAGGTCGACACTCTTACTACACCACTATTTCCTACATCAAAATGGCGCCGTTGCCGGGGACGGTGTATGTTTAATTTGATTGTTTTTAGTTTGCTTTAGTTTTTTGCCTCTTGTCTTGAGAAACCTAGTTTCTCGAGGCATTCTCACCGTTTACATTTAGTTTTCTTGTATGCCCAGGCGAGCTCCCCCTAAGGATCAACCTCCAATCAATCCCGAGATCGAAAGGACCTTAAGGAGACTTCGCAAAGTCTTCAAAACCGCAAATAGAAGATCTTCTTCGAATCCGATTACTACAACGGAGGGGCCTCTACCTTCGATTGAAGAAAGGGAAATCCGGGAAAGTAACGAGGTAGAAATTGAGCATCCAAGGGTAGAGAATTGGGAGGATTTTGTGCGGATCGCGGAATTTGTGAATCCTTTTGGAATCCCACCAACCATCCCACAAACCATCCAACCACCCACTCGCCTAAGAATGCCTAAATTCTCATCTCACTCCATTCCCACGGAAGATACTCTTCCAAACACCACCCCCGTACCACAAAATCTAACCGGAAATTTCATTGCTAAAACCGCTTTTATCCAATTGGTGGAGAGGAACCAATTTGGAGGTATGCCAAGTGAAGACCCTCATCTACACATGTAGACTTTTTGTGATTATTGTGATGCCGTTTCTCAAACGGGAGTGACTCAAGACAAAATCCGATGGGTCTTGTTTCCTTTCTCTCTTATTGGAGCGGCAAAACGATGGTTGAAGAGTCTTGATAGGGTTGCTCTACGTATTGACTCATGGAAGAAGCTAGCTCTAGCTTTTTATCAAAAGTTCTATCCACCGGAAAAGACAAATATGTTGAGAGCTAAGATAACCGGCTTCAAGCAAAGGGATGAAGAGTCACTCTATGAAGCTTGGGACCGATTCAAGGAGATTATTCGTTCTTGCCCTCACCATGGTTTGAGTGAGTGGTTCTTGGTACAACAATTTTGGAATGGACTTTATGAAGATGCTAGAGGAATTTTGAACATGGATCAAATGGAAGGTTCACGGAAGTAGATGATGCTCAAACTTGGGCAAGAATAGAGGAGATGGCGGCCCATAACTCACAATTTAGTAGGCCAAGGCAAACTCCTAAGGGAAAGCATGAAGTGAGCTCCGTCACCCAAATGGGAGCCGACTTTGGAGCTCAACTTAGCTCTTATATGGAAGTAATGAACCTAAAAATGGACCAACAAACGGCTCTATTCCAACAAGCTCAAAGCTCATTAACTCAACAACCTATGCAACAAGTGAATGCCATGGTGATGACACCAAGCTTACCTCAAGGGGTTTGTGAATGTTGTGGAACATTTGGTCATGATCCTCAAGAATGTAGAGGATCCGTGGAACAAGTGAATGCCTTTCAATCTTATAGGCAAGGAACCCCCTACTCCAACTTTTACAATGAGAACACAAAGAATCACCCAAATCTCTCATACAAAAGCCAAAATGTTCAAAACCCTCAACCACAACCATATGTTGCCCCACCCATGAGAAACAATCAACAAAACTTTCAAAGACAACAATACAATCAAAACCAACCTTCCTACAATCAACCACAATACAACCAAAATCAATACAACCCACCACCACAAAATCAACCTCCCATGCAACCACAAGTTGGGGATCCAAACTTGGACATTCACAAAGCGATTCTCCAATTGCAAAAAGACAACCAAGCCAAAGATATTATCATCAATAACATCCTTGCCCACAATAAAATGCTTGAAACTCAAGTGACCCAAATAGCCTCGGGGAGTTCCTCTAGGGGAAAAGGCCAATTACCTCCTCAAGGTAACCCACCTAGAAATGAAACCGCCAATGCCATACATTTGAGGTGTGGAAAGAGTTATGAGGGACCAAGAATGCCAATTGAAGATGATAATGGTGAGGGAGACAAAGTGGAAGATAATGGACCAATTGAAAATGAGGTTGTTGAATTGGATGACAAGGAGGAAGAGTGCTCTTCAAGTGAGCAAGTTGTTGTCGAAAAGAATGATGATGTGATAACAACGAACAAGAAGGTTGAGGAGCCTATTGTGATAAGGCTACCTTTTCCTTCAAGACAAGCCAAAACAAAGCTTGACAAGCAATTAGGCAAATTTATGGAAATTGTCAAGAATTTGGAGGTCTCCATTCCATTCACCGACCTCATCACCCAAATCCCCGGCTATGCAAAATTTATGAAGGACATCCTTACAAGGAAGAAGTCATTGAGTGGAGTTGAAAGCGTAGCATTCACCGGTGAGTGTAGTGCCTTTCTACAAAACCCAACCCCTCCAAAATTGAAAGATCCGGGTAGTTTCTCCATCCCATGCACCATAGGCAACATAACAATTGACAAGGCCTTGTGTGATTTGGGAGCTAGTGTGAGTGTGATGTCATACTCCATTTGTGAGAAGCTTGGCATGGGGGAACTTAAATGCACAAACATCACACTCCAAATGGCGGACCGATCTACAAAGCAACCTTTGGGTGTATTGGAGGATGTCCTGGTTAGAATTGGGAAGTTTTTCATTCCAGTGGACTTCATAGTTCTTGATATGGCGGAGGATTCTCAAATCCCCATTATTCTCGGGAGGCCATTCTTGCACACCGCCGGAGCGGTGATTGATGTGAAACACGGGAGGATAATCCTTGAGGTGGGGGATGAAAAAATTACATTCAACTTGCAAAATGCCATGAAAGCTCCAAATCTTGGAGAATCTTGTTATTTCATTGACATCATTGATGCCTTCGTTGAAGAAGTTACACCTAGCTTCTTTATGAGGGACCCTTTGGAGTCTATCTTGACTTTGGAGCCAAGGGATATCATGGAGGAGCTACATGGGTTTGAGTTCGACTTACTTGAAGCAACTTTGGAAGGAGAAGAGCTTGATGAACAACAACGTTTAAGACTCGAGTCTATCATCCAAACCTCTTGTGCGGTAGATATTGCGGTAGAGGTACAAGCTCCTTCTCTTAAACCCCTTCCTTCTAACTTAGCATATGCTTATCTTGATGAGTCGAAGTGCAAACCGGTGATCGTAAATGCTAACCTTGATGATGATCAATTAAATGCATTGTTGTGTGTTTTGAGAAAACATGAGAAAGCTATTGGTTATAGCTTGGGTGATTTAAAGGGGGTTAGCCCGGAATTGTGTATGCATAGAATTCATATGCAAGATGACCATGAGCCAAGAAGGCAACCCCAAAGAAGACTAAACCCCACCTTGCAAGAGGTAGTCATAGGTGAAGTCATGAAGCTACTTGATGCCGGGATCATCTACCCAATCTCTTACTCCGATTGGGTTAGCTCCGTGCAAGTGGTGCCAAAGAAAGGTGGCACCACGGTAGTGAAGAATGATAAAGATGAACTAGTGCCTACTAGGGTAGTGACGTGATGGAGAATGTGCATAGACTATAGGAGGTTGAATGCCTCAACAAGAAAGGATCATTTCCCCCTTCCCTTCATTGATCAACTCTTAGAAAGACTTGCCTCAAACAAGTATTTTTGCTATTTAGATGGATACTCGGGATTTTTCCAAATCCCAATTGACCCGATTGACCAATCTAAGACCACATTCACATGCCCTTATGGCACTTTTGCCTATAGGAGAATGCCCTTCGGCCTTTGCAATGCCCCGGCTACATTCCAACGATGCATGATGAATATTTTTTCCGATTACATTGAATCTATCCTGGAAGTTTTTATGGATGATTTTAGTGTGTATGGGAAAGACTTTGATTTGTGCTTGCATAACTTGTCCTTGGTGTTGCAAAAATGTGAAGAAGTGAGTCTTGTTTTTGAATTGGGAGAAATTCCACTTCATGGTAAATGAAGGGGTAGTTCTTGGTCATCTCATCTCGGAAAAGGGTATCCAAGTTGATAGAGCTAAGGTGGAAGTGATTGAGCAATTACCCCCACCTTCAAATCTCAAAGGGGTGAGAAGCTTCCTTGGTCATGCCGGCTTTTACCGCCGGTTCATCAAGGACTTCTCCAAAATTGCTAAACCACTTACACAACTTCTCCTCAAGGATACCCCTTTCCATTTTACTAATGAGTGTGTTAAGGCATTTGCTAGGATAAAGGAAGCTCTTATCTCGGCCCCGGTCATGCAATCCCCGGATTGGGAATTGCCATTTGAGGTGATGTGCGACGCAAGCAATTATGCCGTTGGCGCGGTTCTTGGCCAACGGAAGGACAAAGCTTTGCATGCCATCTACTATTCTAGCAAAACCCTTGATGAAGCACAAGTTAACTATGCAACGACGGAAAAGGAGCTTCTTGCTATTGTTTATGCTTTTGACAAGTTCCGTTCGTATTTGATTGGCTCCAAGGTCATTGTCTATACGGACCATGCCGCACTTAAATATTTGCTTGCCAAGAAAGAAGCTAAGCCCCGCCTCATTAGATGGATCCTACTCTTACAAGAATTCGATTTGGAGATAAGAGATAAGAAGGGTGCGGAAAATGCGGTGGCGGACCACTTGTCCCGGCTATGCTATGATGGAAGTAAAGATGACATGCCTATCAATGATTCATTCCCGGATGATTTTCTCTTTGCAATTAATGAAACAATCCAAAATCAAGCACCTTGGTTTGCGGACTTTGCCAACTACATTGTGGGTGGTGTTCTCCCACCGGGCATCAACCACAATCAAAAGAAGAGGTTCTTGTTTGAAGCTAAGAGATACTTTTGGGATGATCCTTTGTTGTTCAAGGAGTGCGGTGATGGGATGTATAGAAAATGTGTTCCTCAATGGGAGTATGAAGAAATCATGAAAGGATGCCACTCCTCTCCTTATGGAGGGCACCATGGGGCAAGCAAGACCGTTGCCAAAATACTTCAATCCGGGTTCTTTTGCCCCTCTATGTTCCATGATGTTAAGCACTTTGTCCAATGTTGCGATGCTTGTCAACGTACCGACAACATTTATTGGAGGAATGAGATGCCCCAAAGGGGGATTCTTGAGGTGGAAGTGTTTGATGTGTGGGGAATAGACTATCAAGGCCCCTTTATTTCTTCAAAAGGGAATAGGTACTATCTAGTGGCCGTAGACTACGTGTCCAAATGGGTTGAGGCGGTGGCTTCCCCTACCAACGATGCCAAGGTTGTCAACAATTTCCTAAAGAAGATCATCTTCCCCCGGTTTGGAGTACCTAGAGCTCTAATAAGTGATGGAGGCAAGCACTTTCATGAAAAACGACTTGACTCACTACTTCTTAAATACGGTGTTCATCACCGTATCGGTTTGGGGTATCATCCCCAAACAAGTGGGCAAGTCAAAATCTCCAACAAAGAAATCAAATCTATCCTTGAAAAAGTGGTCTCAAAGCACCGTAAAGATTGGAGCTCAAAGCTCGACGACACACTATGGGCATATAGGACGGCATTCAAAACTCCTATTAGAATGTCGCCTTATAAGTTGGTGTATGGCAAGTCTTGCCATTTGCCCATAGAGCTCGAATACAAGGCATATTGGGCGATCAAAGAACTAAATCTTGATGCAAAATTGAGCGGTGACAAGAGATTACTCCAATTACAAGAGCTTGAGGAGTTCCACCTCAAATCTTATGAAAATGCCCAATCTTACAAGGAGAAGACCAAACTCATTCACGACAAGAAGATCCTCAAAAGGGATCTCCAATGTGGAGACAAGGTTCTTCTTTTCAACTCAAGGTACAAGCTATTTCCCGGGAAGCTCAAATCCTGGTGATCGGGACCATTCTTGATCACTGAGGTAGGGAGATATGGGGACTTCGAGTTGGCAAGCAAAGATGGCCAAAGATTCAAAGTGAATGGGCAACAAATCAAGCTCTACAAGGAAGGTTCTCTCATCGGGGTAGTCGAGGCTTTGTACCTGAAGCCGACTACCCTTCATTAATTCTTGAAAAAGAACGGGTTTTGTGAAGTCCCCCAAGAATCACAAATTTGTATATATTTCTAACTCATTTTACTAATGCTTGGTAGATATTAGTTTGCATGGAAATTGGTTAAATTGACGATAATGAGGTCGAATTTTTGTTTGGCCAATTGAATCATTAATTAAATCAATTTCCCATTACTTAGTTAATTTTGTAAATTTTTAGTGCAATTTTTGTCAATGAGAGTGTGAGGGAGGGATTTAATGTGGTGTGTGATTGTTTTGTAAGATGAAATGAAGGAAACATGGCGGAATGCTAATGAAGAAGCGAGAAATCGAACAAGAGTGAAGAATTTGGTGAAAAAAGTCGTAATGAGCTAAGTCACGCTCGTGAAGTTTGAGGTCACGCCCGTGAAAATTGAAGCAAAGCAAGGAAAACACGAAAATCTCATTTCACAACCGTGAAAACCAAGTCACGGTCGTGAAACATTATTCACGGTCGTGAAGGCCATTTCACGGTCGTGAGATTGTGACAAGGAATGCAGTAGCCTAGCAAAATTAGTTCACAGTCGTGACTTAGAGCTTCACGGTCGTGAAGCGTATCTCACGCTCGTGACTGCTATTTCACGGTCGTGAAATGCCATGAGCCGTGATTCTTCCTTATTTATTTTCTTCTTTCTTATTGTTTCACTTCATCTTCTTCACCCACCACACAAACCCTTATCTCACTAAAAAAAAATCAAAACTCCCTCAAAACTTTACCAAATCACCTCAAATCTTTCCCAAATTGCCACAAAATGTCTTCTTCTTCAATTATAAACACATAAAGAGCCATTCTTTAGCCTTAAAAACACCAAAAAACTCAAATAAATCGATTTTCAAACCTAGGGTTTGAAAAATCGGAATTTGGGGATCTCTTTTTTGGGTTAGTTTTCAAACTTTCTACTTCAATAGAAAGTGGTTTTGGGGTCAATTGAAGGTTTTGCAAGTGTTTTTAATCGTTTTTAGAAACTTTTTTTAGCAAATTTTTTTTTTTTGGGTGAAAAGCTTGTGTTAAGACAACAATGGTAGGACAAGGGAAGGGAAAGGCAGCGGCATCAAGGACTACAAAGAGAAGGAGGGGAAGTGGGTCCAACAACCCAAACCCGGACGAAGATTTGGAAATCAAGCAACTTCCGGGTTTTCCGGAAGTCGTCTTTGAGACGGACGCTCATAGACAAGCCTTTGCAGGGATTCAAGGGCTAGAAATGGAGCCTACCGTCTTTCTATGCCACGACGTCATACGTCGTTTAGGCTTGACGGAGCATATGAAGAATTTTTTCGCGGCTACAGGTATGACTACTTTATACTCTATGCATGAGCTCTCCTACGGGAGTCTCACGCTGGAATTTTTGAGTATTTTGAATAGTTGCGTAAATGCTGAGAATAAACCTTGTTTTTGTTTCCGTCTTGCCAACACTTCACGTGTCGTCCCCATGGATGATTTTGCTGCCATATTGGGGTTAGAATTCCCTTCTAAAAGGGATTCTGAGGAGCCTAAGGGATATGATTTGAACCTGCTTTGGGGGGCCTTGACCGGGAGGGTTTTGGCCGATTTCCGTCGGAATTCGGCCCTTTTAATTCACCACCCTACGCCCCGTTTTTGGCACAGGTTAGTGTCGGGTACCTTCCTTTGTCGGCAAGAGCTGAACAACCTTACCCAGCTTGACCTGACCCTCTTAGAGTCGCACTTGAATGTGCAAGGGTCGAGGGAGACCTTCACCTTTCCCCTTATGAATGAGATTTTTAGGAGGTGGAGGAAGTTGGGAACGACCACCGTAGCGCGTAAACAGACGGTGGTCATGGGGGGTTTGGTAACATTTCTGGCTAAGCACTTTGACCCCAATTTCAATAGTGATGGGACGTACGAGGCTTTAACCGGGGGGGCCCTTCTAGACGAGACTTCCCTAATCCACTCAAATTGGATTAGGCTTGACCGGGCAAAGGGATATCTTTGGGTTATCAAGGATGCCTCACCCTTTTACCTACCTTGTCATAGACTCCCGCCTTTCACACCTAGGGGCGACACCATGGAGAGGCGACCCAGCTACCTGCTACCGGTGACGATGGCAGGTGGTAGAGCCTTTTCTAGTGGCGCTAGGGAGGAGGGAGAGTCACCCCAGCAGCCTCGACCCCGACCCACATCTATACCGAGTCATAGTGCACCTCAAGTAACATTGCCTGTTCCCCCTTTTCCCCTACCACATTTGCAAGCACCATACCCCCTACCCAGTTATGTGAATATTCCCCCCTACCCCTTTGAGTACCAGGGGTATGTTCACCCCGACCCGACCATCTCCCCCCAAGGTGACTACCTGACCGGTCTCATGCAAAACATGCATTTAAACATGCATGAAGACCGGGTGAATAATTATTATGCCTCCTAACCCAACTATTTTTTGCTGGCTAACCAAGGGTACATTGACCCTACCGGTTTTTTGCCAAGCTGGGCACAACGCGATTTGTTGTTTCCCAACCATGGAAACCAGGGAGGGGTAGGCGACATGGAGACCGGGGGAGACCAAGGGAATCAGAAAGAGGGTGGTGGTGGTGGTGGGGATGATAATGAGGATGAGATGGAGACCTTTTGAGGAGGTTTTGTGTTTTGGTTGATAATTGGAAGAGTTGGAGTGGTGTCTAGGTGGCTTGTTTTAGCATCTACCCCCTCCCCTCTAGTGCATGTTTCCTTCTCTCCTCTCTTTGATTGATATGAATTGTTTCTTTAACATGTAATTTTTGTGTTGTGTTAGTTGGCCTCGGTAACATTGGAGGCGGGTGTCCATCTTCTCATGCATCACGTAGTTGCATTTTTTAGGTGCCATTTTTAGACTTTTCCGTGGTTTGTACCCCCATGAGGGGCATTGCATTTATGCACATTACAGCCACGACGAGACTCCGATATGGCACACTTAGTTTTTTTTATTATCTGGACTTTCTTGTGGGAGGTATCCCCATGAGGGGCATTGCATTTATGCACCTTACCACCGCAACGAGACTCTTGATAGCATATAGTTTAGCTTGCATTTACTTAGATCATGCACTTTGTATTATATCATTTTGCATTTAGTTTTAGGAATATTGATTAGTTCATGCATTTCATATAGAATTAGTTCATTTGCATAACTAACCCTCTTGTATATATTGTTCATATTGTGAATATTAATCAAAAACCCAAAAACCCAAAAACAAGTTTTTATTTTTCATAATATTTAAAAAAACGCAAAAACATGTTTTTTTTCCTTTTAGAAAACCTTTCAAAAATCCAAAAACATGTTTTTCTTTACTTTCAATAATCCTATTTCATACATTGAGGACAATGTTTGTTCCTATGTGGGGGATGGGAAACTATTTTCATAGTTTGAAAAAATTTGAAAAAATCCAAAAACATGTTTTATTTTGCATTTAAAATCATTCAAAAATCCAAAAAAATTGAAAAAGTTTGAAAAATCCTAAAAATTAGCTTGTTTATATCTTACTTTGTATATATTTGCATTGCTTTTTCTTCTAACCTCCATGCATAGGTCCGCTACACATCGCTTAAGAGACTTATAGAAGGGATTAAGAAGACCGCCATGGTATGATCGTTCTTATTCCTTCCCCTTCTTTCTTTCTTTACTTCTTATCACATGAGGAGTTTGGAGGAATTGTTGATGATTGCGATGTGGATTTTGATGAATTGGCGGTTGTGTGACTTATGTGCTGTTAGGGGGTTTCATTAGATTAATTGTCACGTAGTTCACTAGAGCATTTGCATTAGTTTGTATATATGTTGCTTAATTCTAGATCATGGCATATAGTTGCATTTAGGAGAACTTTTTAAAATGCCTAATTTGGAAATTGAACAAGCTTGGATAGACCCTTGTAGATACTTTTTTTGCTTAGCACTTTGCCTATTAAAATAGATTTTGAAACACCTTTTAATGTGTATTTTTAGTATAATTTTCGCACCGTTTCCTAGAGCCTAGTCAAGGGCTTGCATTTACCATCTTGACCATCCCCATGGTGTGAAAATTCCTTGGTGAACGCTTTCCTAGGTGACTCTCGAGGCCATGTAATTGTCCAATCATCACATTTCACCACATTGGACAAAAAGGAAATTTTTCCATCACAAGTCCAAAAATTGAGTTCAAACACAATTGAAAAGAAAAGCTTGAAATTTTGCATATCTTTGCCTTAGTCCTAGCTTAGAGAGTGCATATGGAGACTTCTAGGCTCTTCTGGAGTACCCTCAATACATATGGGGTCGCTCTCGATGTCGCTACGGCGAGGATTTGCCTATTGTTGGTCTTCGCCGCACACCTTTTCGCTAGGCTACCTTGCTCTCAAAAGGCACCCAATTCAAGCAAAAATCAAAAGAAAAAAAGAAATCACAAAAAAAAAAGAAAAAGAAAAAGAAGTCAAATAAGAACTCAAACATCTCGTTTCCTTACATTTTTGATGATTACTCCTACGTTACATGGCTAAGAGGGGACGACCCTTCCTTTCACTTAGGTGAGAGGCGGAATTCCGATCCTACAGTGTCTTCTAACACCATGGGGCCCTCACTTTCCATCCCGCCTTATCACCCTTGACAAAGCTTTCTAGTGAACGTGAACGAATATACCAATTTTACACAATAAAGAGGTGATTTATTTCTATCTTTCTAGGCCTAGTTCTTTGTAAAAATAGTAAGTACATAAGAATTTGCATCCTTGAAATTTTTCCATTTTAGATGAATCCCGGCGCATGGATGAGGCATGTTGCCATTTGCTTTTGTAGATGCATTCTCATTTGTTTTGTGTGCTTTATTGCCTAGAATGCATCAGAGTTTTGGCAAGACCCCACTTGCCTTGCAAGAAGATGTCCTACCTCATGGATACCTTGTTGCGAGTTGAAGGGACGGAGCAAGGCCCGTTAATTGCCTTGTATCGGTTAGGTTTAGCGTAGTTAATTAAGGGTCCTGACTATTGTTCATCCTTACTCGGGACGAGTAAGGGTTTGGTTTGGGGAGATTTGATTGTGGGAAAATATTCGTATATTTCACCTCTAAATTTCAGGATTATAACAAAATTATAAGATACGAAATAACGAGTCATATATGAAAATAACGATATAAATAAGAGATAAAAATCAACCTTTGGTCCTTGCAAATTGGCTTAAGAACAATATCAAAAGTATGATATCTCCTACTAGGTGCACCCAAAATGCTCCTTGATATGCCTTAATCGTGCTAGAACGATTATACAAAATTACCGCTAATTTTATGTGAGGTTTGATGATAGATCTAGAGAGAAAAATTGAGAGAAAAATCACCCTAGTGTTTTGTATTTGTGCCGTCACTTTCTTTTAAAAACCCTAGGTATTTTTCTTTTTATTCTCTCCTAATCATACTAGCTAGGTTTTCCTAAAATAAGAAATTGCAATTAGGATCCTTTCCAAACCGATTTGGACCGAGTAGATATATCCATTTATTGCTTCATATTTTTCGGTCACACCTAGTAAATAACATCCATTGTATTATTCTAATTATCGTCACTAATATCGTCATCTTATTAATAAGTCCACTCAACCTTTTGCAGTCGATTTATTAATACATGTCTGACAATATTTACAATAATTATTACGAGTAATACATTTGCTTAATTAAATATAACGGTTTATATTTAATCACGAATTAACTGATTAGTTCGTTTAAGCTAACATTATTTAAATTAATTAAATATAACAGTTTATATTCAATTTACGAATTAACAGTTTAATCCGTCTATCATCATCATTTTTGACTAACCTTTTAGTCAAATACATCGACTAACCTTTTAGTCGTATAAGGCATCAATATGACTATATTATTCATATAATCACATCTCTCAGACACATCCTATAGGTGTGACTTATAGGAACCAGTTGATCACCGCCATAATAAAATGACAATAACGTCAAACTTCTAGCGAGCCAACCGTTATGGATAAACGTTAATCAACTGATTATTATACAAAGTATACCCTGTGAACCTACAGAGATTTATTTATGTTATTGCACTAACTGTGGAAGACACTGGCTCCAACATTGATATAGTGTCATTTCACCCTACATTTTCACCCCTTTTTGTCTCGGTTTGCTTGCCTTTAACGCTCCCTAAGAGCGTTTCTACGTGTTTTATACCTTCTTCTAGCATATTTCTCGCTTCTATCGTGTTTTTGTAGGTAAACCGTCATTTGAGGCGATTTCTACCTAGTTTTGATCGACAAAGAAGAAGGTGAATCACTCAAAGGACCCAAGGCATACCTTGGGGGGCCCACATACCCTTGGGGGCCCTACTCGATGCGCCAAAGCCCTCCTGAGTCAAGGCAAGCGAAACCGGGAAGGAAGCAACAAAGTCAAGCGAAGGAAGAAGGGAAATGAGCATCTCACGGGCGTGAAAGGTATCTCACGGTCGTGAGATGCCTTTTCAAGAAGGTGAATTATCGAGCATTTCAGCTCACGGCCGTGAAACACATTTCACGGTCGTGAAAGTGGAGTCACGGTCGTGACTTGTTCGTGATAAAAGACCTTGCTCTGCCACTAATCTCACGACCGTGACTTTGAGTTTCACGGTAGTGAGACGTGTTTCACGACCGTGAAACGCTTTTCACGGTCGTGACTTTGCCAGTCCATGAAGCTTCTCGAGGCCCATCTTTCCTTCATTTTGTAAACCTATAAATAGACCTTCTTATGTAATTAAAGGGCACGAAACCCTAGATCTGAAAACTTTCATAGAATTAGCATTTAATCTTTCATAATTAAGCTAATTAGTTGGTAAATTAGTAATTTCGACTTGGTTTAGTGTGGAACTTGGTTTATATTCAAAGATTTGTGACAAAATCTTGTTTATTGATATCAAAGTTCTCATCTTTCTCTAAGTTGGTACAATTCCTTTACTTAATCTTGTCTTTAATTAAGTTTTCATTTCAATTCTTGTTATTTACTCATTGCTAATTAGAAAATGTTTATTGTTGTTGATTTCTTTTTACAATCCTTAGTAAATGTTGACATTCCCTTGAATATGAGTGAGTAGTGATTAATCTAGGATTAGTGGGGGATAATGGGTCTTGATGAGGGTTAATCTTTCTTTGTTGGGTTGATTTGTTGATTAATTGTCTTTCTTCCAACTTTCGCATACCACATGTTTGGTGAAATGCTTGCTTGACAAACTTGCATGATTCATGTTTATCATACATTTTCGTAAGATCGATAGCCTCGGAATATGTTAGGATTTGCATATAGTTGGTATATCGACCGTGTGTACGCGAGAGCTAGCTTGGTTCGGTATATGGGAGGGATTGTAAGATCGAGAGCCTCAATCCACCGCGCTCAAGTTTGACTACCCATTAACTATGAACCCGACTCACTAGAACCCAAATTACCCATTTGAACCCACCGATCCTAGACCTTCCTTTTATTGCTTCTTATTTGATTATCTTTCTCGTCTTAGACTCCTTTCGTCGTGTTTAATTGTTGTTATCTTAGTTTAGTCAACAAACCCAAACCCAAGAATTACTTTGTGACTTGCAAGAGACTCTAGTAGACTTTTTGATCATTTCTAGACACCAACCGTCTCTGAGATCGACACTCTTACTACACCACTATTTCCTACATCATAAACTCATTTCCTCCCGGTAGGACGACGATAATAATCCAATCCTAGTCTAAACCTGACCAGACTCTCGGAATAAACATGTTCCGATTCGACATGCGATACACATTTCGCATCCAAGACTCGGTCAAACACAGAAGCCGAGTACCCCAAATTCGGTCAACCTTCACAAAATAGGCGGAAAAAGCACAAGCATCATAAACAAGCGGTACGCTACATGCAATGACACCACCTTGCAAAGATACGACATTTGACAGCCGGGTCGATCAACGCATAGCGTTCGCCTCCTAACAACGTCGTCATATCTCCACTAAGACATGCATACAAGCATTAGGGATACATCTCCTCGTTCCGATATTCCATTCTAACGAGCGAGGAGGTGTAGCCAGGGAATGAGAGTTCATAGCACTTAACAATTAGTGCTCAAATCAAAACATATGTAAAACCAACTCGAAGAGGGACGTACAAAAAACCGTCACAAAACATGTGATATAAGCGAATGGAATACCATATATTCTAAACATGAATATTTAATGCTATTACGTAAATTTGTACGATAAACGAACAATAAAAACTATTATAAATGAATGTATAAGAAAAGAAATGAAGAAAAACTCAGGGGGGTGCCACCCGGTCAAGGGACTGGCCGCCGGCTACCTGGCTGGCACTTCAGCAACAAACGAAAAGCATTGAAAATACAGTGGAGTCCCAGCCGGTCAGGGGGACCGGCAGCCGGCTACTCGGCTGGAAACAACACAACACCGAAAACACACGAAATGCAAACTTTGCTTCTGCCGCGTTCCCAGCCGGTCGGCCGGCTGGGACTACATTCACCCGAGAACTACCATACTTCAACATTAATCTTCAACAATCATCAATAACCATCATCAACTATCATCAATCATCAACAATCATTAACCAACACAAATTCCATAGCTACACATTCAATTCCAACACAAATCCTAACATCAAACTATATTAAGTATCTAATAATTGTCAGTAGACATTTGGTAAACAACAAGTAAAGCATTTAAAACACGTATTGATATCGAGTAACCCTTCACCGTTACCTTTTTGCGTCTTCAATCTTCTTCTAGGTCCTCCTCCACAAGGTAGTAATCTTTGTCGGGGTCTTGAAGGTCTCCACCTACAAAAAGACAATAAAAGATGCTTATAATTCACCTTTGAGAAAGACGGATAAATTGAAAATGAGAAAGACGGTAATTTTATTACCACTAAAGGTAAAGGACGATGAGAGGAGAAGATTATGATGAAAATTAGAGGATTTCAGTGAGTAATGAAGGAGTAGTGATGAACTTGAGCTTGATCAAAAATGGGGTTTAGGGTTTTGGTTACATGTTGAGGAAGAAGGTGAGGGGAAAAGATGAGGGAAAAATGGGGTTATAAAGGTGAGTTGAGAAATATGGGGGAAAAGTCGAAAAGCGGCTTAAGGCGTAACTCACACAGAATTTCGAGTAGAGTCCGATTACGAACTCGGATTTGCTAAATTAGACACGGGAAACGAAGTTCTAGACTAAATCTAAAATTACGCTAACTAGTATCTGTATAATATTTTTAAAATACAAATAGGGTATATTTGCGGGTGTTAAAAGGATTGGCTGCAGAATGACACACTACCAGCAGATAAAAAAGAGG
The DNA here is from genome assembly GCA_022085475.1 of Heliosperma pusillum. Lineage (NCBI taxonomy): Eukaryota > Viridiplantae > Streptophyta > Magnoliopsida > Caryophyllales > Caryophyllaceae > Heliosperma > Heliosperma pusillum. The sequence continues at coordinate 20,948 of JAIUZE010016646.1, forward strand.
TAAGAAACTTTAAAATGAAAGCGTCCAGAGTCGTACTAATCGACGGTGTTTTATTCTGGAAATCCCTCGTTGGACCATATTTGAAGTGCTTAGGCAAGGAGGAAGCATAGGCTGTCTTGCATGATCTCCACAGTGGCGAATGCGGAAATAATGCTAGGGGCAGGCGCCTGTCCAACAAAGCACTTAGACAAGGATACTTATGGCCAACAATGCGGAAAGACGCCATGGAATACACAAAGAAGTGTGATGCCTGCCAGAGGCATGCATCGGTCAACTACCAGCCAGTAGAGGCCCTGCATCCTCTGATATCACCCTGGCCCTTCATGAAGTGGGGAATGGATATCGTGGGTAAATTACCCAGAGCTCCAAGAAACAAAGTCTTCATGCTAGCCATGATAGACTATTTCTCCAAGTGGATCAAGGCAGAAGTATTCCCCCAGGTGACAGAGAAGAAAGTTATATCCTTTATAAAAAAGAATATCATCTGCAGATTTGGGATCCCGTTCGAATTAATATGTGACAATGGGACGCATTTCATTTCCAATAAGACAGAGGCATTTTGCGCCAAGTGGAATATCGCCCTGCTGAAATCCACCCCCAGAAAACTCCAGTCTAATGGCCAGGCGGAATCTAGCAATAAAATCATTATAGACAACCTAAAAAGAAGACTAGGGGAGATTTGGGGCACATGGGCAGAGAAACTACCACTAGTTCTTTCGTCTGACATAACCACTCCCAAAGTAGCTACTGGACAAACATCCTTCAGTCTGGTGTTTGGAGCAGAGGCTGTTATTCCAGCAGAAGTAAGGGTCCCCACCCACAGATATGGATGCATTGTTGGAGTGAGTGTCCTCAACAATAGTGCGATCAAAAAATTAAATCTCAATAATAAGAATAGGGTTTTTCTCTTGTGTACCTGGAGTGTAAACTACTAAGGTTCACAAGTTTTAAGTAAACTTGATTGGCTTGACTCAAGCTGAGAACAATATCAAGTAACAAAGGGATGTTGTTTTAGAGATGGTGAGTTGTTTAACTGAAAGACTCAAGGGATATGACTTAGAGACAATCCTCTACAGCAAGGCACAAGAGAAAAGGACTCAAAGACTGGTTTTAGAGACAGTTTTCAAGTGTTACAGCAAAGCAAAAACACCCTAGACTAACCTCAACAGCAAGTAAGTTAACCACAGCAAAGCACAGATATAACTTGACTCACAATACAAGGCACTGATCAAACACCTTGGAGATGTATCAGGCTTGTTTCAAACTACAGCTCTTAGCACAAGTTTGATAACATTGAGTGATTTCTCAAAGTTTAATTCATTCATTCATAAAAGTCTGCTTACAACAACATACAAGACCCCTTTATATAGAGAGGCTGATATCTTGTGAGCCATTGGATGTATAGATCATCCAAGGGCTAGCTTAGGATCTAAACTACTTCTACTGACACTAATTAAGAGCCTCACAATAGGACGAGCTCAACAACTAATAAGAACAGACACAAGACACAAAAGAAAACAGACTGAACAAAAGCAAATAAAGCAGTTTTGGATTTTTCCTGAAATGGAAATCTGTTGCTCTTGTTGCCTTGCTGCCTTGCCTGGATGTGTTGCTGCTCCTTGGGACTCTCTACTCTTATTATAACTTAGATAAGACCTGCCTTGGACGATGACAAGTTGACTTAAACAAAAGGAAGCCACAATCTGACATGTACCTTCTCTGTTTTAGTTGTTTGTTGGACTCTAACTTGGGGTGTCTGTTTCATGAGTTTTTTACTAGACTTCAAAAGGGTTTGTCCTGGGCAAACTTGTAGCTTAATGGGTTGGCTTGATGGTAGGCCATGGTGGGGGTGGTTGGGATGCCTTGGTGTACCTCCTAGATACAGGGTTTGTGAATTGGTCTGCCTGAGCCTGAAGGGTTTTGTGTCTGTCTTGTGTGGGTAATGTGGGTTGTATTGGGGCTTGGCATGGGTTGTTGAGCCTTGGACTGTCTCCCTCACTGTTGTAGCTTGGCATGGCTTGGTCTTGGTTTGTCATAGCTTGTTGTTTGGACCTTGTAACTCTAGCTTCCATCTGAGGGGTCCTTGGGGTCAGGCTTGCCTTGTTTGTGGCTTGATCATCAAGGCCCCTTGGGTGAGCTACTGCTGCAGTACCCTCGTGTTTTTTCACTATCTATGTTATACCCCTCATTTTCGGTAATGTCTCTATTATACCCCTGTACTCTATTATATAGTGTAAAACGTGAGCTAAGCTTGGTTTGACGTCTAATGTTCCGTCAACTTGCTTGTGTGGACTACTTAGGTGCATTTATTCCCCTCCTCTACCCCTTTTGTTTTCACTCCACTCTCCTCTTTGTTTTCTCTCCATTTACATAACCCTAACTATCAATTACATCTCCATCTTCTTAACTTGGGACTTTAATTGCTCCAACTTTTGGTCACAAGTGTTCATACATATTATGAAATTTCTTGATGAAATTTATTGAAAAGCATACAAATTCATAGAAATACATACTAATTAATGAAGATACAATTCTGGACAATTCTGAAATTGATTAAAAGTAGGAGTACAAATGTACAATTCAACTACTTCAAAAGAATTACTAATAAAGGAAAACAAATAAATATAAGACAAACTTGAAATAATATTTCATATTACTCGACAACCCCAAAATCTCTTCCTTCAAACCTAGAAACCGCTTCTTCATCACATCTCCATTTGATGCATTATCAGCTTCACTCAAATGATCTTCAATCCACCACATCACAAAATTATTGCAGTTGAAACATTTAAAATATGTTTTATTTGGATTATTAATTTACCCTAATGTCTTAATAATAACGTTTTTGTCACATCGATTGCAAGCTTCATTCTTGAAATTAAATTCTTCAATTGGGCGGTTTTTCCACATTGGAGATGATCTCGACATAAGAACAGAAAGAAATATGAAAATTTGGGGCAATTAAAAGTAACAATCCAAGAAGATGAAGACGAAGATGTAATTAATAATTATGTTTATGTAAATGGAGGGGGAACAAAAGGGAGAGAAGAGGGGAAAATTGCCACCTAAGCAATCCACACAAGCAAGTTGACGGAGCATTAGACATCTAACCAATCTTTGGTCACGCATTATACTAATATAATTAAGTTCAGGGGTATAATAGAGGGATTACGAAAAATGGAGGGGTATAATATAGAAAGTGAAAAAACACGAGGGTACACAAGAGAAAAACCCATAAGAATACAAAGGGATGATGAATATTATAGTCAACAGGTCAACATAAATCGGTAATGATTGGCTCAATTGAGTTTGAAATTACTGTCGTATGACGGTGGTGATCAGTTGATCCCTTGAAGTCACACCTAAAGGACAATCCCCTAATCATGTACATTAATTAATTATATAGCGATACAAATTAATTAATCCCTTAAATTGAACTAATTTTATATTGAAAGTGAGAATTATATCTTATTGTAATATGATTAAATAAGATTCATTTTAGTAATTTAATTGTTATATTACAAAGAATGCATTATGTTTATGAAACATTTGAGATAAGCAAAATTGGTTGATTATAATTACAAATTGTTGTAGATTATATTAACCAAATATGAGATGAACCATTTTATTTACATGTAATTATAAAATGTAACTTAAAATGTTAAGTCTAATTTATTTGTTATGAAATTGCATTTAAATTGGTTAAATGTACATTTACAAGAAAAATTACATGTTACATGTTATATGTCACATATGTGACAAATGACAAATTGCAAAAATAAAATGAACACCCTTTGTTAGTGGGTGCACCGGTTTTTGATGGGTAGGGTAGTGTTTAGGTGTTAATTACTGTTCTAATTGAGAATTAAACATAATCATAACAATCTAGACCTAAACACTCAACCTATTTGCATTGTTAAGAACAAAATGGAAAAGACAACACTCGACCCATGTGGTGTGGGTGGCCGGTCATGTAGTGAGAATAAGAAGGATTATTTCCTTCTTATTCAAACACATCATCTTTTTTTTTCATCTTGCATGCTTATCTCTCTACCTCTCCATATCTCACTAAAAGAAAAACTTACAGAAGTTCTTCACCAAATCTTGAGTTCATATTTCTAATAAAATTACTAGTGTAGTAATAAGAGTTATTAGATTTGTTATTAAGGGCTTCTACCATTTTATACTAGTGTAGTATACTTTAGTAGTGATTTGGAGATTGTCTTGGGTGCAACTTATAGGAGAGTTTCTAATTTGAAACTAGGAGTTCATCCCTTCATTCATAGCTTAAGAACAATATTTGAAAGGAGTTCAAATATTGTGCCCATTTCCATTATTATCAATGTAACAAATTGTTCTTTCCTTATTTTTTTGTTATGAATGCATAAGATCCATATAGTTTAAGAGTAAACTATTAATAAAATGACATTAGAAATGTCTAATATTGAGTTTAAGAAACTTTCATGCATAACAGAAGCTAGAAATCAGGTGGAGATGACCAGCAACCTGGATACAATAGATGAACTCAGAGCCAGCGCCCAGATCAGATTGGCCTCATACAGGCAGACAGTAGCCAGAAACTACAACAAGAACGTAAATAAGGAACCTGCAGGTGAGAGACCTAGTCCTCAAGAAGGTCTTCCAGAACACCATAAACCATCAAGCAGGAAAATTCGCTCGAAACTGGGAATGGCCTTATCAAATCGAGAGCGTGGTAAAAAAATGGGGCCTACCGACTGATTTTAATGGACGGTCAAATTATCTTTAAACCTTGGAGCATCATCCACCTGAAGAAGTATTACGTCTAAAAACATAAGCGACAGATAGGCTTTCATTATGCCAGAAGCAGTTCCACGAGAACCCAGGTTCCTCAGAATATTTTCTTTTGAATAAAGTATTGTCTAGCTTCTAAGGCATCTTTTTGTAAAACATCCTTTGTTTAAACTCCTTAGATTACATCAAATTATTTGACAAAACAAGCTAATTGTGGTCCCTTAAACCTCCTTTGTATTTTTTCTATCAATCTATGACATTTTCATCGCAGCCCAAAATTTTAAATATTCTATCTTCATTTAATAAATGGTCTGGTGAAAATTGTCTTACAGCAGGCGTGTGGAAAAATGGCTAAGTACATACGAACGGACGGACAAGACTCCAGAAAACTTAGCACCCACGCAAGCGAGGCTCGTCTGCATGAGTGGGCAAACAAAATCCCAGAGCCACCAGTCAAATGATGCCGGCAAAACATACATCGAATAATGTAAATCATGCACAACAGAAAAAACGCACCATAAACGGTACGATCACAAGGTAATAAGGCATCACCTGGTAACAAAGCCATCAATAAAAATAAGCCGGAAATCAAGCCTAAAAAGTTCAACAATATTTACGCGTCGTTCCCTTGAACGAGGCCAAAAAGTTTCAACAAAATACACCTTGCCCCCTTGAGCAAAGCCAAAAGTAAACAAAATTTTTCAAACAAGCAACCAAAGTTTTTTCGCCATGCAGGGCCCAAGAACTAACTAACAGAACGCTAGGAAAAGGAGTCAATCTAGCAGAACATGCTCCACAGGACCCTGCTCAACAAGCGAAGGAACCTTCTCCTCAACAGTCGAAACGGCCGGATCCATATCATCAGCAACGCCAACTCCGGGTTTCTCCTCCAACAGGAAGGCTTTATCCTCCTCCTCCAGAAAATCCATCTCAAAATCCGACAACACCCCTAAATCGGGTTTCTCAGGAAAAGACTCAGCAAACGCTCGCTCTTCCTCCTCCAAATCCCTAAACAAATGCTCTCCGGCCTTGAATTACTTAATGCACTTGATTTTTGTCTTCCAGGAAACGCCGGCTGCTGTATCAGCGATATATGATTAATTTAGATCGTTTCCCCTCTTCACTCTCTTATGTTTCGGCGTATTTAGCTTAGTTTAGCGTCGGTTTTATCGTATTTTGTCCCTCATCCCGTGTACTCTCATATTATTTATTTCCGTCTCATTTTATAGGAAATATCCTAAGACAAGGACGAGACGGGATGAGAACCGAGAAACCGTCACAAAACAAATACACAAGGAAAAGAGAAGAAGAAATGAAGAGAAGAAGAGAAGGAAGGGGAATGGAGTCCCAGCCGGTCTGGCCACCGGCGGCCGGCCGACCGACTGAGCACCCACCTAGTCCCAACAAAGAAAGAAAGAAAGAAGAAGGAGCAAGGAGCCCCAGCCAGTCCAGACCACCGTCGGTCGGCCGGCTGGGGGAGTCGACACTTAGAGAAAAAAAAGGAAGACGAGCAGCCAATCCCAGCCGGTCCAAGCCACTGGCGGCCGACAGACCGGCTGGGGAGACGCAATGAAGGAAGAAGAAGAAATAAAGAGGAAGAAAAAGCAGGAAGTCCCAGCGGGTTCAAGCCACCGCCGGCCGGCCGGCTGGGACCCCCAGTTCGCATTTTCACCCCTTCTCCTTTTTGAGCCCTCTAATCCCACCAACCTATAAATACCCCTCTCTTAATTCATTTTGGACACACAACCCTAGACACAAAAATCCTAGATTTAGCTTTCAATATTCCTAATCATTACTCTAATCCTTTGATAATTAGCACTAATTACTCTACTTTTCTACTTAGTTATCTTTAGATCTAGTCTTTCCTTTAGCTATTGTTGAAGACTTGGCTTGTAATTTGATATTATAGAAGACTTTCCTTCTATATATCCATCAAAAGTTGCAACTTTTATTAAATTTTGGTACAATTCTTCTCCTAATTATTTCTCCTAATTACTTCTACTAGTTATTTAATCGCATTTTCTTGCTCTTTCTACTAGTTATCATCTTGAATATGTTTTCCTTTGTCTTTATCATGTTAAATTCTTCATCTTTAGTATATAGTCCTAGTAGTATGTATGAGTAGTGTATTCTTAGGGTAGATGGGGGATTTAGTGTAGGTTTGTGGGTCAATTATGGAAATTGGGCACAAAGATTGAGTCTTTTGGTAGTCTACTTTAGTATCTAGTCTTTTATGTTAAATTCTTCATCTTTATTATCTAGTCTTTCAATTATGGTAATTGCTCTTTCTACAAGGTGTTCGTTGAAATGCTTGAATGAGTAGCTTGAGTCTTTTCCATGTTTAATTGCTAGTTTGAGTGAGAGCTTAGACTTGCATTGCTTTTGTGTGTATCAAGAGTGTTTAGGGGAAGGTTAGGGCAAGAACCCGATCGAACCTTAGGCTAGGGATTATCTTGCGCCGAGAGGTGGAGGCTTTCCTATCACCCGTCTTGCACCGAGAGGTGGAGATATGTTTAGACTCACTATTAGACTAGTCTTATCCCCACCATAATTGGCCTTCACCTACATTAATGAACTCATTCACCTTAGTTTCTCTCAATCCTTGTTTTTAATCGCATCCTGGCCTCTTTATTAGTCTTGTTAGCATTAATCTTCTTCAACTTGCTTTTAGCTAGAATTAAACTAGAATTTGATTAAACCGTCTTAGAACCATAATCACCGCCCCTTGGGATGCGACCCTTGCAATACGCAACAATAACTCGTTCGCTTGCGAGGTTAAATAAAACTCACATCAATCAGCAAGAACTTTCTTCAGAGTGGAGACCTTATCCTTCAACACCTTGGTCTCAGCGGTAAGCGATGAATTAGCATTCAACGCCTGCGAGAGGTTATCTTCTACCTCCGCCAGACGCTTACCTTCAGCCTGCTTCTGACTAGTCTCCTCCTCCAGCGGTTTGCGGACAGAGATCAGTTCCTCCGTTGCCTGAGCCAGTTTACCCTGCATCTCAGCTCGGGCCTGCCGCCCTTAATCCAGGAAAGTCAACATCTCACCCTTTTTAGCTTGTAGCTCCTTCATTCCGTCCTCCAGGCGGAAGAGCTTGTCCAAAAGAAACAGTGTCATCTAGAGAGTCTGCAAGACAAACACACCAATATCAATGGGACGCAAATTAGGGAAAGGGTACAGAGAAACAACAAAAAGAAAACTTACTTCAAAAGAATGGTCAGCAGCCTCTTTTGCAACCTCCCTCACATGCCTCCTCTCCATCACTGAGGACCTAGGAGCAGCAGATCACCCAGTTGGGGCCAAAGGCTTTTGGACTTAAACTTACCATAGTTACCTGGAAAGCGAATAACCGTCTCCGACAAAACACTAGCAGAAGAAGCAACACTGGCCCAGGGAGTTAGAGTAGGCCAGGGTATTGGAATATTGACAGGAGGAAGATCAACATGGGCACTGGATCCATACGACAGATGAAGGGTTGCTAAAGGCGTAATCTCATTGGGGGCAGATTCAGAACCCAGACCCATCACGGATCTCTTTCTTGGAGAGGACCTGGCTGCAGAGGCAAGATTTGCCTTCCTCTTTTTAGAAGGTTTGGAGGAGGCAGCGGTCCTCTTCCTCCTTTGGGCTAAAATCGCGTCTAGGGTGACCTTAGGCTTAAAAGCTTCTGAAAAGACAAGAGCCGTACATCAAGAATCAGAGACGCCAGAATCACAAATCAGAAAAAGCACGAAAGGCATACCTGAAGACATATCTTCCTCTTCTTCTTCACAGTCAGAGGTACATGGAGATTCACCAGTTTGAAGATCCAACAACCGCGTGAACGACCTCTATACAGGGGGCAGACCAAACAACTTGGTCAAGGAGACCACTTCGTCAGAATAGAGGGGGAAGCGACGCAAACCTACAACAGGAAGCAAGTGAGAAAGGTAAGAAAAAAAGGGAGTGACCAAGGAAACAAGCACATAAAGACCTATTGTAAAGCGCAACTGCAAATACAAGTAATCGGTTGGGGGAGGCACAGAGTCAATCTCCACAAAATGAAGCGACAGAACCAGTCAATGTCATTGGGTTTAGGGGGAAAGACTATACAACTTACCTCGCTGTCCCGGGTGCGCAAGGTGACTTGACCATCACCCAGGGATGTAGGCGAGAAGAGGTGCCCCAAATCACCAAGTTCAATCCCACTACCACAAAAAGAATTCATGTTGGTAAGGGAGATCAGGTTGCGCCAAGCATATGGAATAACCTGGCACACATCCAGTTCGTTGTGGCGCAAGAAAGACTGGATTACCGCATAAAAGGGGAAGCTCAAACCCAGAGAAAAAGGATAGAGATATAAGCATGTCCACCCCGGCCTTCGGAAGTCAGCTTTTTGACCGGGGAGAGGGACATGCACCACCACCTCCTCAGATAAACCGAAAGATTCCCTGATGAGGGGGAGGTCCGCTGACGAGCTATTTTACGGGGTCGTTAATTCCACAAATTAGCTATGCCAAATAACAATTTATAAAGCCAAATCTGGACTCAAACCAACCTAAGTAAAGGGTAGTAAGGGTAAGACAAGGATCGAACCCAAGGGAAGGCGATGAATGCTAAAAATCTAATCTAGACTCTTGCTAAAAACCGATTAAACAAATTAATTAATCTAACCACAAATTAAAACACTAATTGAAACAAAGACTTGAATTACTTACAAACTATGATATTCACAATGGTAAACATGTAGATAACAAATAGGAAGAGAGTTTTTCATGAGAAAAGATTATCAAGCCTAAAAATCACCAACACTAACTAAATACTCAAAGATTCAAATAAGGAGAAGTAACTTAGTGCAATTATCCCAAGTTCCCCCACAATTAACAAAGTAAAGATCCCTCCTTTCCTCCCTTCTCTAATTATCTATTTCAAACTTCTAAGAATTAGCCACCATGAATTAAACCATCCATAAATGACCCAATACAACTAAACCCATACTTATTAAAACATAAGCATAAATAAAGATGCAAGCTTTAAGCACAAAACCAAAGAAGCATGCTAGAATCATGTAATAAAACATTAAACCATGTCCTAAATACACAATAATCCAAATTCCACTCAAAAGATTCCAACTTTTAAACCAAAGTTACAATCTTTCAAGTTGCTTCAACAAATACCAAGACAAATCAACCAAATTCATCAAGACAAAGCAATTTAATCAAACAAACAATTACTAAGATGGTTAGCCTTAACAACAATTCATTCAACAATGAAATTCAAACATAGGAAAATGGAATTAAATAGAGAAGGAAAGATTAAAAGGCCTTACAATGCTAAAAGGGAAGAACTTGTTCAAATTACACTAAGCAAAGAAAGATTAGCTACCCATAGTCTTCATAATACAACCAATTTCTAAATAATAACCAATTACAAGAGCCAAACTTGAAGAACAAAGTAGAGAAAATGCTAAGGAAAATATGATGTTGTATGTTGAATGCTTGATGCCCTTCTCTCTCTTCAGAATTCTTCTTTTATACCCTTGGTCCGCAAACCTAGGGGCCTTGAAAGGTGGGCTTCCAAAAGACAAGACGAGAAAATGAGAAAAACCCGTGCTGAGAATGACGCAGGCTGCGTCCTACGACGCAGGCTGCGTCGTGCTGACGCAGGCTGCGTCGACGCAGGCTGCGTCGAGCACTGCCGGATTTTTGCCTTGTTTTCCTTCTTGACTTTCGTTGACCCAAGGATATTAGACCCCGCCTTGACTTCCATTGACCCATTGGGCTTGGTCTTCATACCTTGATGATTCATTGCTAGCCCACTCCAATTTCCGGGTTTTTGGGTCTCGGGTTTTCGGGTTTGACTTTCATTGACTTTCGGGATTTGACTCTCAAAATTGACTTAAAATACTAAATGTTAACATTATTACAAAAACTAAAATTAACATAAAACATAGCTAATGACCCGTAAAAAGTAAAACGAAAGACTCTAAAAATTGCTACTAGACACGACAATATTTGACGTTGTCAAACACCCCCACACTTGGACTTTTACTCGTCCCGAGTAAAACTCGAGATTAGCACAAATGACACGAGCCCAACAAAGTGTGTGTGGAGGTATTGACCTCTCTTCCCTCACTACACCCTTCTTATACTCCCTCTTAAACAATCCACCAATGACAAAAACAAAACAAAAAGACTCAATTCTTGTGACACTCTTCTCTCACTCCCCCTCCTTATATCATCCCTCAAGACTAAAGACACGACATGCCACCTACTCCGACTCAAATCAACTCCTCCCTACTTATAGCTCCCAATAAAGTAGTATGACCATCTTTTGCCTTATCCCAAGGCATAGCGAGATGGTCTTTCTCAACAACCTTCACACAAATCCACTCCTTATATCACCCCCTTATTACTCCACTAATGCAAATCATGGTTACTTGGTTGGCCCCAAACTTCACAATTTGCACAACCAAGCGACCACCAAAACAATCCACCAATTTGAAACAAAGTTTTGTGACTCAAAAAATAAAAATAAATGGGGTCCTAAGCTAGCCTCCTTCCAAATTTCCTCCTTATCACTCCCTTCTTATTCCTCCAAAATTCTCATCATAGGAAGAATTATGCTCAATTTTTTTTTCATTTTTTCATTTTTTTCATTTTTTTTTCTTGAAAATCCCTCATTTTGCCTAAGGTGCCCTTTCGGGTTTTCACCTTAGCTTTTCCTTTCCTCTCATTGGTGGCTCGCAACTCGATTCTTCATTTTGCCCGGAATGCCCTTTCGGGTTTTCATTCCGTCCTCGGCCACCTTCCCAATCTTGCCTAGGTTCCCACCCTTGTGGGTTTTCACCTAGCCGGGATTTTCAATTTTTTTCTTTTCTTTTTCTCTTTTTTTTTTCTTTTTCTTTTTCTTCAAAATAAAGACATAAAAAAAATTTTTTTACAATGCATCAAAAACAAACTAACTATGTACAATCTTCTCCCCCACACTTAGAATACACAATGTCCTCATTGTAGGAGAGAAGAAAAATGTTACCTCATCAATTGTCGAAAGGAGAAGACCCCGAGGCACCTCCTCGGTTTCTCCTCCTATCCCTTTCTTCTCTAATCCGTCTTCTTTGCTCCATGCCTTCATCAAGGGTTGCTTGGGTGTAAGGAAAAGGGTAGCCCGGGTTTTGTTGCATGGACATCCCAAAGAGAGAGCTAGCTAAGCCATAGACGTCCTCATGTGCCACCGCATCCTCATAGGAGTCTTGAAGATAGGTGTGGTGGCTCTCATTTTGAACGTTAAAGTGGCTCGTAGCTTGCTCCCTCCAAGCATTTTGGGTGGCCCACATATCATTTTGTTCCCGCCATCTTTTATCTTGTTGCTCTCTCCATAGGCGGGCTTCCTCTTGCCCGTCTAGCATCCTCCTCCATTCCTCACTTTGAGCCCTCTCGGCCTCCGCTCTCAATCTCTCCCTCTCCTCCACAACATTGTGCCAATCATCCAAAGTCTCAAGCCTACCTCCTCCATGGGGTTAGTTAAAGCTACCTCGAGTGGGTCTCTATCACAAAGTTTATACATTTGATTCACTAATGGCTCAAAAATATCCAAGAAGAAGCAAGATTGATGGTCACTCGGGTGCCTCATGGAGTCATATATATTGTAAGTTAACCTTTTTCCTTCAAATTCCATAGTCAAGCACCCGTTTGAAACATCGATCTTGGTATTTGAAGTTTTCATAAACGGCCTACCAAGAAGGAGAGGGGTGGCACTAGAGCTAGCTTCCATATCTAAGACGTAGAAATCCGCCGGAAAGACAAGATTATCGACTTCCACTAGTACATCCTCTACCATGCCCTTGGGGTAAACACTAGACCTATCGGCAAGTTGAATGACTACCCCGGTCTTAGACAAAGGTCCTAAACCTAGGGTCTCATAAATAGATAAAGGCATGACGTTTATAGAAGCCCCTAAGTCTAGCATGGCACGTTTAAAACTTTTTCCCCCAATAGTGCAAGGAATAGTGAACATGCCCGGGTCTCCACATTTCTGTGGTAAATTTTGTTTGAAAATGGCCGACACATGTTCACTCACCCTAACCTTATGGGTTCCCTTCTTTGGATTTCTCCTAGGTGTGCAAAGTTCTTTCAAAAACTTTGCATACCTAGGAACACTATTCAACAAGTTAAGAAGGGGAATGTTAACCTCACATTTCCGGAAAGTCTCATATAGGTCATTCTCCTTGGCATATTTCCTTGTGCTTATCAAAGCACTAGGAAATGGGACTTCCGGTATGTACTCCTCCACTTCATCATCTTCAATAGTGTCTTTGCCCTTCATTGAAATGTCTCCCTTGGGGTCCTTGCTTGTGGATGCCCCTTTCTCATTCTTCGATATCTCTTCTTGACCAACCACCAATTCTCCTTGGTCTTCAATCTCAATGGTTTCCATCTCAATATTCTTCATCTTTTCTTTTCCTTTGCCAAGGGGGTTTACTTCCAACTCTTTGCCTCCCCTCAATGTCATGGCACTAGCATTTTCCCTTGGGGGGGGAATGGTTTGAGATGGGAATCTTGTGGAGCTTGAGGCTTGGGATTTTGACAAATTTGAGGCCATTTGGGATAGTTGGGTTTCCAAGTTGTTCACCCTAAGGTTGTTAGCCTCCCTATCCTTCCTTGCTTCCTCTCTATCCCTCCTTGCCTCCTCCCTATCCTTCTCTTGATTGGCAAGAAGTGTTTGCAAGATGTCACTCAAGTTTCCTTGAGAAGAAGAATTCCCTTGATTTGGACCTTGGTTTGGTTGTCTTTGGGATTGAGAATTACTTGGAAAATTTGAGTTGTTGGGTCTTGGGTTGTTGAAATTTCTTTGGGGATTTTGGTTGAAATTAGAGTTTCGGTTTTGGGTTTGATTTTGGGCTCTCAAGTGATTGAATTGACCATTTTCAAAACTCTTTGACTTGTCTCCTCCCCACCCCAAAAGATCACGATTTCCCACTTGGTTATACATCCCTCCACCACTTGGGTTTCTAGCATTGTAATTCCCATACCCCATGGCATTGACACGCTCCATGGTGGCTCCTTGCTCAATCATGATGTAACAAGTATTTGTAGCATGGTCACCTCCACAATAAGAACATTCAAGCGGTTCGGGGTGTTGAGAAAATGAACTACCTTTGTTGACAACCAAGTTGGATACCAAGCTTCTGAGTTCACCCATCTCTTGCATGAGTTTGTGATTTTGAGAGGCATGAGAATCTTCCATGGAAGATACATTTCTAGAGCTTCCTCCCCTTTCATTTTTCCTCCCGTAGCTTCTTGTGTTCATAGCCAACTTCTCAATAATGTTGTTGGCCTCGGCCACATTAAGTGTATCAATGCCACCTCCGGTGGCGGCTATAATCATCCGTTGGTCGTTTTGGCAATGTCCTTCATTGAAGGCCGTCAATAAATCGTCACCCGACATCCCATGATAAGGGCACCTTGCCACGAGGCTTTTGAATCGCACCCAATAGTCATAGAGAGTTTCCCCCATGTCTTGCTCAATGGTAGTGATGAGCTTCTTTGAGTGGTTATGCCTTGAATCCGGGTAGTATTTCTCAAGAAATTTCTTCTTCAAACCCACCCAAGTATTGACGGAATGGGCCGGAAGACAAAATAACCATTCCTTAGCGGCATCTTGTAGAGAGAATGGAAATGCCCTAAGTTTAAATTGGGCTTCGGTCACTCCTTGAGGGATGGCCCCTTGGCATATCATGTGAAATTCGGCCAAGTGCCTATTGGGATCATTCCCCACCATTCCATGAAATCTTGGCAAATTATGAACAAAGACCCCCTTTAGCTCGAAATTTACATCCCCCATGGGAGGGTATGCGATACACAACGGTTGCTCTTCATAGTTTCTTGCCCGGATTTCACCAATAGTTCTATTATCTTCCATTTCGGGTGGGTAGATGATGTTCAAGGGTGGTGGTCTCCTAGGTGGGGATCTAGGTGGTGACACAAACACTTGTTCTTGTGGTTCTTGAAAAATATTGTTCTCAAACTCCTCTTCACTAGGCTCCCTCCAAAAGGGTCTCCTATAGAGGGGATTCGAAAACAACCAAGTGGAAATGCTACTAGAAGCCGGGTCAATGTCTTGGTCACCAAGTCCCTCTTGTGACCTAGGCATAAACTCTAAAACACTTCAACAACACAATTAGTAACTTCAACACCAAGTAACCTACAAACAATACAAAAAGAAATATTTGAAAAACAATCTAAAAAAATTATGATACTAACAAGAGTTCAATTTGATATTTAGGTAAATTGCCTTCCCCGGCAACGGCGCCAAATTTGACGAGCTTATTTTACGGTGTCGTTAAATCCGCAAATTAGCGAAATCAAATAACAATTTATAAAGCCAAATCTAGACTCAAACCAACCTAAGTAAAAGGTAGTAAGGGTAAGACAAGGATCGAACCCAAGGGAAAGCGATGAATGCTAAAAATCTAATCTAGACTCTTGCTAAAAAAACCGATTAAACAAATTAATTTATCTAACCACAATTTAAAACACTAATTGAAACAAAGACTTGAATTACTTACAAACTATGATATTCACAATGGAAAACATGTAGGAAAAAACACAAATGGAGAAAATTTTTCATGAGAATTGATAATCAAGTCTAAAATTACTAACAACAACTAAATACTCAAAGATTCAAATATGGAGAAATAACTTAGTGCAATTATCCCAAGTTCCCCCACAATTAACAAAGTAAAGATCCCTCCTTTCCTCCTTTCTCTAACTATCTATTACAAACTTCTAAAAACTAGCCACCAATGAATTAAACCAGCCATAAATGACTCAATACAACTAAACCCATACTTATTAAAACATAAGCATAAATAAAGATGCAAGCTTTAAGCACAAAACCATAGAAACATGCTAGAATCATGTAATAAAACATTAAACCATGTCCTAAATACACAATAACCCAAATTCCACTCAACAGATTCCAACTTTTAAACCAAAGTTACAATCTTTCAAAGTTGCTTCAACAAATACCAAGACAAATCAACCAAATTCATCAAGACAAAGCAATTTAATCAAACAAAAAATTACTAAGATGGTTAGTCTTAACAACAATTCATTCAACAATGAAATTCAAACAAAGGAAAATGGAATTAAATAGAGAAGGAAGGATTAAAAAGGTCTTACAATGCTAAAAGGGAAGAACTTGTTCAAATTACACTAAGCAAAAGAAGATTAGCTACCCATAGTCTTCATATTACAACCAATTTCTAAATAATAACCAATTACAAGAGCCAAACTTGAAGAACAAAGTAGAGAAAATTCTAAGGAAAATATGATGTTGTATGTTGAATGCTTCTCCCCTTCTCTTTCTTCAGATTTCTTCTTTTATACCCTTGGTCCGCAAACCTAGGGGCCTTGAAAGGTGGGCTTCCAAAAGACAAGACGAGAAAATGAGAAAAAACCCGTGCTGAGAGATGACGCAGGCTGCGTCCTACGACGCAGGCTGCGTCGAGCACTGCCGAATTTTTGCCTTGTTTTTCTTCTTGACTTTCGTTGACCCCATGGATATTGACCCCGCCTTGACTTCCATTGACCCATTGGGCTTGGTCTTCATACCTTGATGATTCATTGCTAGCCCATTCAAATTTCCGGGTTTTGGGTCTCGGGTTTTCGGGTTTGACTTTTATTGACTTTACGGGATTTGACTCTCAAAATTGACTTAAAGTACTAAATACTAACATTATTACAAAAACTAAGATTAACATAAAACAAAACTAATGACCCGTAAAAAGTAGAGCGAAAGACTCTAAAAAATACTACTAGACACAACAATATTTGACGTTGTCAAACTCCTTCGCCATACAGGACGATTCGGTTTGAAGATTAGTCGTTTGAACCCCGAACCACACAACCATGAACCATTCGTCGCCAAGAAAGGATGAAAACTTCAAATATAATTAATAGTACTTAGGAAACTCAAACTTTGGACTAATTAGGGCGGATGAGACAAACTGACAAACACAACATAGTTCTCCAATCTCCACATAATTTCCTAATTGTTAAACTCCCTAAAGACACTAACCAAAACCCCTATACTACCAACACTAATATTATTAAATACTAAAACTAATCAAAAAACACTAACCAAAACCCCTATACTAGCAACACTAACACAAATCATGAAAATTATCAAAACCCTATTACTAACAACACTAACCCAAATCAAAATTAACAATACCAACAACATTAATACTAACAACACTAATAATATCAACAACACTACCACTAATCAAAAACCCCCAATTAATCTAAGGATTCAAATTACAACAACCATTTAACATCTAAACCAATAATCATCACAAATGTTTATATAAACATATAAAATCAACTAAATACAAGTAGAAATCACAAATTAAACAAACTACCTAAAATTAATTGAAGGATTGAAATTAGAACAAATATACCTTCACCAATTAGAAGAAACAAAGCAACACAAGAAGAAGGAAAGCACAAAGATCCGGTGGAGCTAGTGTTGGAGTGGTGGTCGGAGTGGTGGTTGAGGGAGTGGAGTAGTGGTGGTGGCGATTTTGTAGAGGGAATAAGGGTTTTCGGGTTTTTTGGAGAAGAAATGAGTAAAGTAGAGTGCGGATGAGTTTTGCGTGTTCTGGAATAATAGCCAATTTGGCGACTGATATGGTAGTCGCCAAATTGGCGACTGAAATCAGTCGCCAAATGGCTTATGAGTCGCCAATTTGGCGACTGATTTCAGTCGCCCGTGTTTTTTTGATAAAATTCTGAGGATTGTTTCAGTCGCCAATTTGGCGACTATTTTCAGTCGCCAAATTGGCGACTACTAGTATCAGTCGCCTTATTACAGTCGCCTGAAACAAGAATACTTTTAGTGAATGATGACTTGGGAAATACTACCGGGAAATGTATACCGAGGTACTTAAATGAAAAAGAGTTTGAAGAAGCTCATTTTTATGTGCTAAGAAATTGTGGGCAATATTAGAGACTTATGAAAAGTAAGTTATTGATTCATTCTTACATAATTAATTTTTAATAATATGATGAGTCCATTTTAGATATAGTTTAACTCCCTAGTTTGGCTCGGTTGATTTGATTATTATACTTTGTTTAGCATATTTGTGATCTAATTACGTGTTCTATGTGTATTGCTTGTGTTTGTTACATTTTGTAGGAATCTAAGCATTTAGAGGCTTTTTCCTAGCACATTAGCAAGCATCAAAGTTCACTAAGCTAAAATGGAAGCAAGATGAACCATGAAAGGATACTATGAGAAATGACAAGCCCAAGCATGAGGATTTGTAAAATGGGTTGGTGTACAAATGAGAAACCAAAATGAAGCTCAACTTAAGGAGCCCACAACTCAACATAGGGATGCTCTTTGGATGCTCATGGGATGCCAAACTATGCAATTAATCAGATAATTAAGGAGCTTAAAGGCGTATCATAAGATTCCTCAAGCATTTAATTGAGTGATTAAGCAAATGTTTCTGGATTAGTGAAACCCCGATCGGGGTTTCCATTCCCCGATCGGGGTTTGGGTTCTGTGGAATATTTACGTTTCGAGTCCTCTCCCTATATAAAGTAGAGGGACTTCGACACTTAGGATCATCTTGTACATCATTCTACACTCTAAAAAACACTCTTGTACGTAATATCATTAGTCATTAGATTAGGTTTATAATAGTTTAGTTTCCATAGTTGTTACAAATAATTCCTTTAAGTATTTCAATTTATATTACAAATTCATTTGCAAGTTATTTAGTTCCATTGTGTTCTTCAATTCCAAGGTTTGTTTACTTTCTTGAGGTAATTCTATTTCTTGTATTGTTTTGATATTTCCTTTGTCATTTCCATTATTAGTTAGTTATCAAGTTTACTTTATCATTTGTTATTAGATTAGTTATCATTATGCAAGAGTAGTTGCTTTGTCTAGGGAATTAGGGAAGCCATGCATAAATAATATTTGCAATTGTTGAAATGAGATGTTATGATATCAAATAGTTGTTTCTATCACATGGTTGCATTGTATTGCTAGTCTTTGATTATTGATCGCAATCCTTGATTAAATTTGTTAATTCTTTCTATAAGTCGAGAGGCACTGATAAGATTAAAGTCGTGTCACCTTAATCAAAGCAATCCTAATTCACAACTAACTAATAGTCAGCGGTAAGCAAGGTATCAAATCCACAGGGAGGCGGTAGTATTCTAATCTGTTAAACTAGGTTTGTCTCTATAGTAACTGTAACAACCCGAAAAGTACCCAATTTTTCTAGTAAAAATTTTTACTAACACTTTCAGCAGACTTAAGTTTTTAAAATAGAATTTATTGTTTCGAGTCGTATTTTGAAATTCCGCGTTCGTATTTGGAATTTCTGAGAGATTTCATGAAAAGACCGTTTTTAGTCATCTTTGACTTTTCTTGACTTTTAAGTCGTCTTTGACTTTTTCTTGACTTTTTAAAGTCGTCATTGACTTTTCTTGACTTTTAAGTCGTCATAAACTTTTCTTAAACTTTTAAGTCATCTTTGACTTTTCCCGACTTTTAAGTCGACTTTGACTTTCGTTGACTTTTCCCGACTCGCCTTGCAATTTTGAAGACCGAAATTTTATTTAAAAAATTATATTTTTAATTTATTTTTATTTTGATTTATTATGATTTATCATAATTTAATATAATTATTTTGAATTTATTCGGAATTTAAAGAATAACTTTTACGGTTTTAACCGAACGTCATTTAACTATTCCCGACTCATCGTAAATCCCGAAACAAAAATCGAAACTCGACTTTGGCATGAGTCACACGCCCATGTCATCGTTTTCCACTCACTTGAGATATTTTAATTGTTTCGATTAAACTAATACAAATATCTAAGATATTTGTAGCTTTATCGATCCGTCCGTTTAAATTACGCAAATCGCTCAAAATCAGACCCGATTCCTACCCATTTCACACGCCCCATGTCACCTATTTTTCACTCATGTTAGATCTTTTAATTAATATGATTAAACTAATAATAATATCTAAGATATTTGTAACTTTATCGGTCTGTCAACTTAAATTCCGCAATCGCTTAAAAACAGACCCGATTTGTCTTCATTTCTCACGTCTCCTTTGTCCTCTCTTTGACCTTGATATTTTCTTTCTTTTCATTTCAATAACATAATATCTTGATATTTAGTTTAATTAACTTAATCGCTAATTATATTTAATCAATTACCGTAATATAATTATAAAATCCGAGTCAATTACGTAACAACAATTTCAAAATCCGACTCCATATTCCTTCTATATGTACACGGCCCAATCACCCTCTTTACTCACCAACAACTTTTCATTTTTCAACAAATCAAATTAAGATCAAATTATCACTTTCTTTAATCGTTCTTGAGTGTTCTTGAGCGTTCTTCATCCGTTCTTCGTCGTTCTTGAGCAAAACCTTCATAAAACCTTCATTTCTTAATTAAATCCGTCCTAACTTATATTTCTAGACTCTCCTCTTCGCTCCCCATCTTCACGTACGGTTTTATTTCAATTCCGACAAAATCGTTTTCAACACTTTAATTATGGAAAATCATATTTTAAGTTCTAATAATGTTTTTCTTGTCATTTCTTATAGGGGAAGATTTTGAAGACGAGTTTGGAGACTCGTATATTTTGGGTGAAGATTAGTAGACGGTTTCTTATTATATACTTCTTATTATTTTGGTGCTAATTGGTTTTGCTAGCTAAGGTAACAATTCCGATTTACTCGACGAATTGATGTCACATAGTTTTTTGTAGTTTTTGTAGCCTTTAGCCTTTAGCTTTTGTTTCTTTGGTTTTTGGTTCATCTTTTGTTTTTGATCATGTTATTATGATTTAGGGATTTTTAGTTAGTAACATGCTAAGTAGTTGTTATTATTATGTTTTATGAATTTATAGCATGTTTGATGATCTTGACAAATTTGTATGATTTATTTATAATCATGATTTTTGTATGGATTGTTGTTAAAATGGTTGTTTGATGATTAAAGCATGTTGAAAATAATTTGGTGATGTTTGTGGTGGAAACCGTGTAAGGGGCTGGAAAATCAGCCTAAACCGGACCCAAACCAGGCCGGTTCAGGCCGGTTCAGGCCCGGTCCAGACCGGTCTGGGTCGGTCCTTGGTGGGTCCGGGTTTTGGTCTTTGGGTTGTGTCGATACTTGGTAGTTATGTTGTTGTTTCGACGGGTTTTAAATATGTTAAGCATGCGGGAAAATATTAGAAATCGGTTTTAGAAATTTTAATCAAAATAGCCCATTTTAGCCCAAATCAGCCGTGGGCCCAGTCCAGGCCCAGGTGGGGTCCGGCCCAACTCAGCCCGTGGGTCCCACTTTGGGACTTGTGACGGTTTTTGAGTTTAGCGTTAATTTATCGTGTTTTATAATATTTAGCAAGTGGGAAATTTTAATAAGTAAATTATTTAATTAAAAGTATTTTTCATAAAATTATTATATTCTCACATGTTAGAAATTATAATACGAGATCGTAGTTTAATTTATATCCTTTAAGTCAAGCGGGTTTTTGTATGATTTAATAATTCACATGTTAGAAATAGAATGATATAACATGAAATGAATGTGATATTCTTATGTTCAAGCCTCGAGGGCTAAGACTCTGTTTCTAGCCGGTTTGACCAAACGGGTTTGGTCAAACTAAGATCTAGTCAGCCCCGGTTGACTGATGACCCGTCGCGGGACTCGGGTCGGGGATTTGTCTTCAGGTAAGGTTTTATTTTAATGAATGAATGAATGAGCCTTAGTAGATATGAGGCGATATGATATTTGAATATGATTTATATGCAATTAGTCACATGATAGGAAGTTTTTCCCGTGACTGTTTGATTGTATGATATATGTCGTGTTGACTAAGTACCCATAGAGAATTATGAGTATATGGCGTCTTGACCATTCTAATTCTAAATGAGTATCTTGGACCATGACATTGATAGGCCGTACTATCTTTAACGAGCATATGGAGTTTGCGGCTTGATAGCTTCTGTGTCCCGGCTTGGTGGGTTTATATCCAAGTCGGGGTATGGCTGCCATTTTTTCCACTTTGGGAAATGGAGCCAGTTTAAGTACTAGCCAACCCCTTTGATGGATCTTCTTAGGGTGTACTCATGTGATTGTATCATGGGTCTTGGATGCGATGGATCTTCGCATTTCTCTGGGTCTGCGCAGTCTATGTTTAGGGTTGAGTCGTATCTTGGACATGTTTCTGAGAGGAACCTCTGAGCTAAGATATGTGCTTTGGATCTGGGCCATGTTATTAGTGTAACCGCTGAGCCTAGATGTGTGCTTGGTATTTGGCCCATGTTACCGGAGTGACCGCTGAGCCTAAATATTTAAGTATAATCCTAACCTCGTGGTGATTAGACTCTCGAGTTACAGAGTCTTCTATTGGGACTGTACTAAGACTTTATATGCCCTGTTGTTAGAAGTATATTGGTCTTTCATGTTTGTATGATTCAATGAGTTTTAGAAGGTGAGATGCAAGCCGGCTAAGATTGATAGAGTTTGGATTCCCGATTGTTAACTGATTCACATGATTACGTGTTGATTAGGGTTTGAGTGTATCATGGCCATGTTACAGGGTAACCTCTGAGCTAGCATACCAACTTCCCTACCGCTTGTTATAGTTTATTATCAGATTCACATGATAGCTTTCACATGATAGGTTATATGTTAGTTATCTGTTTCATAACATGAAAAGCATATCTTATATGTTAAGGTCTTGTATTTTCTATATACATTACTTTTATGTTATTCATGTTTTATTAAACTCGACATTTCGTGGCTGGGAGAACTCGGAGTTACTCCCCACTGACTGTGGCTTCCGTGTTTATATTTAATGCGGTCGAACAGGTGGTGGATGCTACATTGGGTACACATTGACGAAGCTAAAGCGAGGCGAAGTATTACCTTGGACCTATCTTTCGGTTCTTAGATTGTATAGTTATTATACACTCTTTCATTTCCCGTATTTATACGGGAGATATGTCTCCCGTCTTGTATAATTTTTATGTATAATATTAATTTTCTTTTGTAATGAACCTTTTTATTTATGACACCCTTCGTTATGTATTTAAATGATTTTTTTTCTTTCCGCAAATTTGAGGGTGTCACAACTACACTCTTTGACCATTGCTAACTCAGACAGAAACAAGACTCCACTAAAGTCTTCAGCCATACTGGGACTCCCATAGCTCTTCTGATGTGGTGGCAAGGGGGCTAATGTCACCTTCCTGCTCCCATGCTTGAAGGAATAGGTGTTGCTTCTTCCTTGGTGTATGGAGCTTTTATCAAACTCTCATGGTCTTCCTAATAATAAGTGACAGGCATCCATTGGAACCACATCACACAGAACTTCATCTTTGTACACACTTCCAATGGAGAATGGGACCATACATTGCTTGTCCACCTTAACCTCTGCTCCCTTACTCAGCCATCTCAACTTATAGGGGTGAGGGTGATCTTGAGTGCTTAGCTTCAACTTGTCAACCATAGTAACTGAGGCCACATTGGTACAGCTTCCTCCATCTATTATAAGGTTACAAACCCTCCCTTGTATGGTACATCTGCTATTGAAAATGAGGGACCTTTGATCCTCCTCCAAAGGTATCTGTTGTGAATGCATTACTCTCCATAGGACCAAGCTGTGGCCTGTGTCAGGGAGTGCCACTATTGCCTCCTGACTAGACTCTTCTTCCTCACTCATCACTTCTTCAACCTCAGGCTCATCCCTTTTCATACTCAACTAGACCTTCCTTTTCCCAAGTCTCAACCTCCTTTATAGTTAGGGTCTTGTTAGAAGGGCAATCCTTCCTGAAATGCCCATAACCCTGTGTAACAACCCGAAAAGTACCCAATTTTTCTAGTAAAATATCTTACGAGTACTTTTCAGCAAAACTTGAGTTTTTAAAATGGAATTTATTGTTTCGAGTCGTATTTTAAAATTCCGAGTTCGTATTTGGAATTTCTGAGAGATTTCATGAAAATCCCGTTTTTAGTCATCTTTGACTTTTCTTGACTTTTAAGTCGTCTTTGACTTTTCTTGCCTTTTTAAAGTCGTCATTGACTTTTCTTGACTTTTAAGTCGTCATAAACTTTTCTTGACTTTTAAGTCATCTTTGACTTTTCTTGACTTTTAAGTCGACTTTGACTTTCGTTGACTTTCCCGACTCGCCTTGTAATTTTGAAGACCGAAATTTTATTTAAAAAAATAATATTTTTAATTTATTTTTATTTAGATTTATTAGAATTTATTATAATTTAATAAAATTATTTTGAATTTATTCGGAATTTATAATAAGGTTTTACGGTTTAAACCCGAGCATCATTTAACTATTCCCGAGCCATCGTAAATCCCGAAACAAACCCGAAACCCGACTTTGGCATGAGTCACACGCCCATATCATCCTTTTCCACTCACTTCTGGATATTTTCATTATTTTGATTAATCTAATAATAATATCTTAGATATTTATTACTTTATCAATCCGTCAACGAAAATTACGCAAATCGTTTACAAAACAGATCCGATTCCTCTCATTTCTCACGGCTCCTCTCCTCTCTAATAGGACTAGATATTTTCATTTCTTTTCATTAATATAACATAATATCTAGATATTTGAT
The DNA here is from genome assembly GCA_022085475.1 of Heliosperma pusillum. Taxonomy (NCBI): domain Eukaryota; kingdom Viridiplantae; phylum Streptophyta; class Magnoliopsida; order Caryophyllales; family Caryophyllaceae; genus Heliosperma; species Heliosperma pusillum. Next base: position 45,390 of record JAIUZE010016646.1, read on the forward strand.
TTAATTAACTTAATATCTAATTAATTATCGTATTATAATAATAAAACCCGAGTCAATTCCGGAACAACAATTTCAAACCCCGACTCGTTATTTTCCTCTATATTACACGGCTCACTCACCACCTTACTCACTAACAACTTTTCATTTTACAATAAATCAAATTAAGATCTAATTAACACTTTCTTTAATCGTTCTTCATCGTTCTTCGTCGTTCTGCATTCGTTCTTCGTCGTTCTTAGCAACTCATCATAAAACCTTCATTTCTTAATTAATCCGTCCTAACTTTATATTTCTAGAATCTCCTCTTTTCGCTCCTCCATCTTCACTTCAAGTACGTTTTTAATTTTCAATTCCGACAAAATCGTTTTCAACACTTTAATTATGGGAAATCAAGTTTTAATTCTAACCATATTATTCTTGTCATTTCTTATAAGGGGAAGATTTTGAAGACGAGTTTGGTGACTCGTATATTTTGGGTGAAGATTAGTAGACGGGTTTATACTTCTTATTTTTTTGGTGCTTATTGGTTTTGCTAGCTAAAGTAACGATTCCGAGTTACTCGACGATTTAATGTTACATAGCTTTTGTTTCTTTTGTTTTTGGTTCATCTTATGTTTTTGTTCATGTTATTGTTATTTATGGATTTGTAGTAGTAACATGATAAGTAGTATGATTTTTATGTTGTATGGAATTTTTAACATGTTAGTGTTCTTGATAAATTTAGATGATTTATTTATAACCATGATTTTTATATGGATGTTGGTTAAATTAGTTGTTAAAATGGTTGTTTGATAATTAAAACATGTTGGAAATAATTTGGTGGTGGTTGTTGTAGGAACCGTGTAAGTGGCCGTGTAAACCAGCCCAAACCAGGCCGGTTCAGGCCCGGTCCAGGCCGGTCTGGGTTGGTCCATGGTGGGTCCGTGAGTTGGCTTGGGGTTTGTGTCGATGTTTGATTGTTTTGTTGTTGTTTTGAAGGGTTTTAAATATGTTAAGCATGCGGGAAAATATTAAGAAACGGTTTTAGAATTTTTAATCAAAACAGCCCAAACTAGGCCCGTGGGCCCAATCCAGGCCCATGTAATGTCTCGGCCCAAATCAGTCCGTGGGTCCCCTCTTTGGACTTGTGACGGTTTTAGAGATTAATGTTAATTTATCGTGTTTTGTAATATTTAGCAAGTGGGAAATATTAATAAGTAAAATATTTAATTAAAAAGGTTTTTCATAAAATTATTATTTCTCACATGTGAGAAATTATAAGACGAGATCGTAGTTTATTTTGATATCCTTTAAGTCAAGCGGGGTTTTACGTAAGATTTAATAATTCACATGTTAGAAGTTTTATTAAAATAACATGTAATGAATATGTTGATTTTATGTCTATGTGTTAAAGACTCTGTTTCTAGCCGGTTTGATCCAACGGGTTTGGTCAAACTAAGATCTAGTCAGCCCCGATTTGACTGATGACCCGTCGCGGGACTCGGGTCGGGGATTTGTCTTCAAGTAAGGTTTTATTTAATTAATGAATTAACCTTAGTAGATATGAGGCGATATGATATTTGATTATTATTGATATGCCATTAGTCACATGATAGGAAGTTTCTTCTCGTGACTGTTTGATTGTATGTTATATGTCGTGTTGACTAAGTACCCATAGAGAATTATGAGTATATGGCGTCTTGACCATTCTAATTCTAAATGCGTATCTTGGACCATGACATTGATAGGCCGTACTATCTTTAACGAGCATATGGAGTTTGCCGCTTGATAGCTTTTG
>JAIUZE010016647.1:0-28886 GCA_022085475.1 Heliosperma pusillum
GAATCGGGTCTGATTTTGAGCGATTTGCGTAATTTAAACGGACGGATCGATAAAGCTACAAATATCTTAGATATTTGTATTAGTTTAATCGAAACAATTAAAATATCTCAAGTGAGTGGAAAACGAGGACATGGGCGTGTGACTCATGCCAAAGTCGAGTTTCGATTTTGTTACGGGATTTACGATGAGTCGGGAATAGTTAAATGACGTTCGGTTAAAACCGTAAACGTTATTCTTTAAATTCCGAATAAATTCAAAATAATTATATTAAATTATGATAAATCTTAATAAATCTAAATAAAAATAAATCAAAAATATTATTTTTTTAAATAAAAATTTCGGTCTTCAAACTTATGAGGCGAGTCGGGAAAAAGTCAACGGAAGTCAACGTTGAGAAAAGTCGAGAAAGTCGAATGATGACTTAAATGTCAAGAAAAAGTTTAGTATGACGCTTAAAAGTCAAGAAAAGCGATGAAGACTTTTAAAAAGTCAAGGAAAGCAAAGACGACTTAAAAGTCAAGAAAAGTCAAGATGACTAAAAACGGTTTCTTTGAAATCTCTCAGAAATTCCAAATACGAACGCGGAATTTCAAAATAAGACTCGGAACAAAAATTTCTATTTTAAAAACTTAAGTTCTACTGAAAAGTGTTAGTAAATATTTTTACTAGAAAAATCGGGTACTTTTCGGGTTGTTACAGAGTTGGCATCGGCTTATAGGAAAAAGGTGGTAATGCTGCATGAGGTACCAAATGACATTGTGTCAAATAGAGATGCGCAATTTATTTCTCGGTTTTGGCCGGAGTTGCAGGAGATGATGGGAACAAATTTGAAGATGAGTACGACATTATATCTTGCGAAGGATGGTCAAACTGAGAGGACGATTAAAACCTTGGAAGACATGTTGAGGGCTTGTGTAATATCATTTAGTTGTAATTAGGAAGATAAGATGGACCTAATCGAGTTTTCTTACAACAACAGTTATCATGCAAGTATTGGGATGACACCATTTGAGGCGATGTATGGGGGGAGGTGTAGAAGTCCAATGTGTTGGGATGATAGCTCGGAGTCTTTGGTTTTAGGACCGCAGATGATTCAGGATATAATTTAACAACTTAAACCGATTCGTTAGAAGATGAGAGCATCGCATTATCGACATATGAGTTATGTAGATCTACATCGCCTGGATATTGAACTTCAAGTGGGGGATAAGGTGATTATGAAAGTATCGCCTATACGGGTAGTGATGAGATTTGTCAAGAGGGGCAAGTTGAGTCAGAAGTTTATTGGCCCTTATGGGAACTTAGATCGGATTGGGGAGGTGGCATACCGATTAGCTTTTCCACCTGCTCTTGATCGGGTGCACAAAATATTTCATGTATCGCAGTTGCGAAAGTATGTTAGTGACCCGTCACATGTGGTGGAGGTGGAGACTATTGAATTGGATGAGACACTCACTTATGTTGAGGTGCCAAAGGAGATATTGTACCGTAGGTGCGCAAAACAAGGAATGGGGAGAGAACTTTGCTTAAAGTATTATGGTCTAATCATAATGTGGAGGAAGCGATTTGGGAGGCTGAAAATGCTATGAAGGAGCGACATGCGCATCTTCTTGAGCATGTATGTTTGTTTACGGGGACGTAACCTTGTTCTTTAAGGAGGTAGGAGACAATCGCGCTAACATTTTGTGGTTTTGGTTGGTATGAGTTGCAATTTAGTTACAGTTTAGTTTGTAAATGGTATCATGATGGTAGTTTGGTGTTGTCTTAGTGATGGTTATGTTTTGTGGTGTCGTGTTGGGAACCTTTTGGTTGAGATTTGGTGTGGTTTTGATGAGTATCGAGTTATGAACTTCGAGAACCAAGTTCGTTTTTAAGGAGGAAATTAAAGACTCCGTATTCTGTTAGCCTTGTAGTCGGCCGACTATGGGGCACTCGACCGAGTGGGGTATGTACTCGGCCGAGTAAGATGTATTCGCCCGAGTAGTCGAGTTTGTCACTTAGGCAGCCTTCTGCCTAAATGGCACTCGGCCAAGTATGGCGAGTAATCGACCTCCTAATCACCTCCTAATCCCTACCTAATCATCCCAATTCATCATTAAGGCTTTGATTGTCATTGTTTGTTCATTAGAGTCTATCCTTTACATCGATCTCATCGTAAGTATCCTTATCTTGAATTTATTTAGTATTGTTGGGTAGTCTTTTGAAACCCTAATCTGATTTGGAGATGAGGATTTATGGTTATTGATATAGACTATTGTATATTGTTAGGAGGAGAATTCGTAGAGGAAGAGTTCTACTTGTACGTCATTGTTTACGGAATTGCCTTGAGATAGGGTTTCCCTACTCAGTACTTTCATATGTTGATTGATGTTAATGATATTGTTAATGATTGTTACTATATTAATGATGGTTGATGATGGATCTTTGATGATGATGATGATGATGATTTTACTTGTGATTGTGTTTGTGATTGGCAACTGGTTCTATATTGGTGGTCCGGCGAGAGACAAACCACACCCCGAGTTCGCCTCTTGTGGCTCTCCCGCGACGAGGGAGATGTTCACATTAATGTTCCAGGAACTCTTGTTGCGATGAGAGGGGCTTTTGATGTCTAGTGTTGCGGTATGGCATCGTAGGTGGAACGTTGTTCAGATATGCAGTCTGATGCGGGTAAGGGCTACCGTTTCGGCGGGAACTCGGTTACTGGAGTTTCGAGATGTTACTGGTTACTAGTTACTGGACACTTGGTTACCTTGTGATATTGTTTGATTAATTATGATGTTGCATTTATTCATGTATGATGGTACTGACCCCATTTCTGTTTTCAAAACTGTTGTGATCCATTGAGGGGATGGTGAGCAGGAGTTTAGTAGGTATTGTCTTTGAGCATGCGATGAGATTTGGAGGGAATGCCGCTGATGATGAGTCTTAGCTTCCGTCGCGTCTTAACTTTAGACTTTTATTTATTAGTTGGATTATTTGGTTTGGAGACTTGTTCTAAGTATTGGTGTAAGTCGGGGTCGTAATTACTTTAAATGTTACTTTTAATAAATGTCGTTTCCTTTATTGTCTGTTTGATATTGACTACCTCGGTCAACCGAGATGGTAGCATCTCTATTTATTAAGGTAGGCCTTGATAAGACACTTTGGTAGATGGGGTGTTACATTATATCTTTTAATTAAAATATAAATATTTTTATATAAAACTATAAATTATTAAAAAATTTATTGATACTATTATTTAAGAATGGTCTGACTCATATTACGTCTAAAACAAAATTATAAAAAGTTTTTATTACTTTCGTGACAAAAAAAAGTTGAGAAAATTCATAAATTGGGATCACTATCTTTGTGTTATAATAAATATATTCTTTATAAAATACACTTCTACACGCTACTCTATTTTCTTAATTAATTTTCAGTTTTAACTATTTATTTCTCATAGCAAAATGTAATGACGAGATAAATGAACAACTAATGTGATACCACTATTCTTTAAGTAATTTATGAGAAATAAAAACTCTATATACCATACATTTATGCACGGGATTTAAACTAGTAATCAATTATTCTCATAGTCACCGAAAAAAAAATCTGATATTCTCACCGTATTTTATGTAATTTGGTTTATGATAAAATATTGAAAGCAAGGATAAATTTGAACAAAATATTTAGAATAATGTGATAATAGACGCGGCTAAATTATACAAAGTAAATTATAGTCATAAAAAGCAAATAAAGTTCCTCAAAACATAGAAAAGGAAGCTCTAAAGAAAAGAGCATGCATGTACCGAAGTTGAGAATGAAATCCAAACTTTATTTCCAATTGTTTAACATTTTGTGTAGCCTTTTTCTTTGGATTGTAGCAAACAATGCGTCAAGAGACTAAGATTTAGGGAATATCGTAGTATAAATGTATAATACTCCCTTTAACATGCTTTATCATCATCCACCAAGCTTACCTTAGGGCCTACTCAACCTCAAATAAACGAAGAACTATATTACGCATAACATGCTCTCCTACTTTTATTAGGTCACTCATGACATGCTTCTATAGAGTACTTGTTTAATTAAAAGTACTTTTATGGTCCACTAATTGTCTCTTATAGTTGGATCGTAAATAAGGCTTAACTTTCGTTATTGATCGTACATTTAATCATAAAATCGAGATTATCATTAACATGTTTCTTGTTTAATGTAGATTATTTGATTGATAGCAAGCACTTAACATATTTCTACCTCATGCCGTACCAAAAAAATGATCATGACTAAAGCATTAAACGATTGACAATATATAAGTAATTGAGGCAAGGGCCGAGGTTGTTTCAGGTCTTTTCGGTATTTGTGACAAGGTTATAAATGGAACGACAAGTACTCCACAGTCCACATTAAAGAATATTGTTTTAAACCGAAGTTTAAAGTACCATTTCGTAATAGTTGAAGTATTGCTAAAACTTGTGCCTCCAATTATTTACTTCCTTCATTTCACATTTATTTATAGTATTGCTAAAACTCATAGTTAAGAAAAATAAGTGAAATATCTAGATGCTGATTGTTTGGCCCAAAATTTACATTTTTTCACCTAACGACGTGGCATATCGTGATTGAAGCAAAGAGCAATAAGAGGCTCGATGACGTGGCGCATAAATATCTGAGCAAAAAGGAATAAGAGCCAAGTCAAGTCCATTACTCAGTCAACATAACAAATCCCACAGAAATAGGGAGGTTGAGCATAAATAGGGAGGAGACTCTGAGGAGGAACGAGTCAAAGGAAGCAACTATAAATAACAAGCTTAGGCAAATCAGCTGGAACAAGTCAACAACAGATTCCTAGAACTTAGGAGCAGTTGAGAAAGAATAGGAGACTTAACATGCGGAACAGAGTTACGCAAATCCAGCCTCCTGCCAGGAGAAACATGAATCAGTCAACAACTAACCCCTTGAAAACAGGGAAGTTGAGGATCTTTAGGATGGAATCTCTGGAGGAACAGCAGGGAAGTATTAGGGTTTGCAACGCCTATAAATATGAAAGGAACAAAGCAGGAAGAAAAAGACACATCATTCCATCTCTTGAAAAACAAACCTCATTACTGCTATAAAACAACTCCCGAGTATATTGTATTTTTCGTCTAGTTCTTACTTGCGACTCCATTAACAAAACTTAGTGCAATATTTGGCGGGATTCCGACTCCCCCGCGGTTTTTCCCAATTTGGGTTTCCGCGTCACCATTTTCGTGTGTCCTTTTTCATTACTTTACTTTCATTGTTATTTTCGTCGTTACTTTTACTTATTTTTCATCCGTATTCCATCACAAATCACATATAAATTAACCCCATTTTCAAGGCTAAAAAGAGTAGATCATTTTGACCCGTCAACGAACGATTTAATAAGTTTAGGTAATTTTTTACCAAAACACTGATCTTTAACCAATAACTTAAAAATACAAATTATAAGCAAAATGGAAAAGCAGAAATTATTAATAAGGGATATAAATTAAGACGTGGCAAACGGGTCATCATTTAGTTCGATTTCGGATGAGTTAAATCGATTCGATTTAAATCAGGTTGACGACAATAGTTCAGTTTCAGTTTGATTTTGAGTGGGTCATTTCGGTTAGCCACGTTTATCGATTTGTGCCATTTCGAATCAGGTTCGGTCCAAATCAGGTCATTATCAGTTCAGTTGAGTTTCGGGTCATACTTTTCTTGAGTTTTAAGCCAAATAATAAGCTTAAATGTACCTTATAATTTTCAATTTGAATTTAATAATTCATAATAACATTAATAAACAAAGAATCAATAACAAAGTATCTAAAATATAAGTGTTTATGAGAAGACAAGTCTTTTAAATTGATGTCCATAGGTTCTGTTCTTATTGGTTCAGATATATTCAATTTCGGTATTATCAGATATTATTGAATTCGGATCAAGTTCAGTGCAATTCGGATTGTGTCGAATTTCAGCTACTATTAGGTCACTCATGTCGGGTGTAAGATAGGTTATCAATTTGGATATTTTCGATTGATTTTTCGAATTCGGGTTAGTTTTGCTAAATTTAGATATAATGAGTTTTTATTTTAATTAGAAAAGTGAAATAGAGGAGTATACAACAACTAACAATGCTGGAGAAAAAGAAAGAAAGAAGAAAACGAGTGATGAGAGTAATAGGGCTAATGGGTTCCATTGAATTAATGAGGTCTACGATTAACGCCTTCCATCTTTGTGATAAGAATCTTGGAGTGGCTTTTACAATGCGAAGAAAATTATACGTTCTTTCATCCGGTCTCATTGCCAAGCACTTGCGTAGGAACATACTACGAAATAGCGTCAACACTTCACTTTTACAATTATGACTTCGTGTTAATTGCTTTAGCTTAAGTTTAGTTCGTGCCATATGCCGTGATGCCCAAGGTAGGTCCTAATTTTGTAGACTAGTGAGTAGTGAGCATATCTGAATTATTTTTTTCAAATACGGATTTTACTAATACTTTCTCTTATCCATATTAAAGGTTACATCAACTTTTTAGTGGTCAAACTTCAAAAAATTTGACCAAGAATATCGTTAAAAGTATGAACTTTAATAAATGAAACTTGTATATATAGATTTATTATAAAAGTGTTTTTCATTAAAAAAAAATTTGTACGAAAAAATCACGTATAGATGGAGAAAAATACAGTTAAAGTAACGCCTCGAATATCATCCAAAAGGCAATAATGTTACCTTTTGTTTGGATGAAAGAGAATATTATAATAAGAGTATTACTTGGAAATATGATGAGTAATGAGTATCCTTACACAAAACAAAACAGTTGACAACACTAGTCTTGACTAGGGCTGGTCAACCGGCCGTGGGTAAGGGCGGGCTGGGTGGGCCAGGAAGGGAGGGCCCGAAGGGTAGGTTTTGGACGGGCCTATGGCGGGCTAGCGATGGGGTCAATCTTTGGGCGGGTTGGGCTAGGCGATGGTGCCTGGAACCGGCCCTAGATGAGGACGGGTCAAGCCTAGAAGAGCCGAGGTGAGATGGGCCTGAAGGGCAGGTCGGGCTGGGCTGGCCCGTATTTTTTAGCAGCCATAGTCTTGACATTATAAATACCCCATCCACATGACATCTATCACACCATTATTTGACAATAATAACTTGAGAAAGCAAAAGAAATTGTAAACCCAAGAATGGCTTCTTTTTCATTCCAACCCCAAATGCCAACAGCATCCTCTCTTTTCTCAGCTTACGCTTCGCTTTCGGCTCTAGCGATGCTAGTCCGGTCCATCTTCCACGAGTTCATACCTAAACCGGTCCGAAACTACCTCTTAAACCTCTTCCACCACCTCTTCAAACCTCGTTCCAACAAGCTCACCCTCGTGATCGACGAGGTTAATGCCACTGGCATTGGCACCAACCAAGTCTATGACGCGGCTGAGCTATACCTCTCAACCAAGATCACCACCCCTTCCACTGACCGCCTTAAAATCAGCAAATCCCCCAAAGACAAAACCCTCACCATTCGCTTCGAAACAGGTGAAACAATCCACGATGACTTCAATGGTATCCCACTTCAATGGAGATTCCTCTGCCAAGAATCAGAAAAACGATCACGTAGTTCATCCGAGGATGATCCTTCGACATCGTCCTCAACCCGAGAAACCAAACACTTCGAACTCATTCTCGAGAAAGAGCACAAAGAAAACATCATCGACAATTATATTCCTTACATTTTAGCCGAGGCCAAGTCATTAAAAGAAGAGAATCGTGCCCTAAAATTATGCACCTTGGGTTCGAGGTTTAGTGGGGGAAATGTGTATTGGGACACGATCAATCTGGAACACCCTTCGACTTTCGACACATTAGCCCTAGACCCTGACGTGAAAACATCCATCATGGCGGACCTAGACCGGTTCGTAAAGCGTAAAGAATTCTATAAGAGGGTTGGTAGGGCTTGGAAAAGAGGGTACTTGCTTTACGGACCACCCGGGACCGGTAAGTCTAGTTTGGTTGCGGCCATGGCTAATTATTTGAGGTTTGATGTTTATGATTTGCAACTTGGGAATTTGATAAGGGACTCTGATTTGAGAAGGTTGTTGCTTGCTACTGCTAATCGTTCTATTTTGGTTATTGAGGATATTGATTGTAGTGTTGATATTAAGAATCGGAGGAATGATAATAAGGTTGGTTTTACTGATAATAATGGGATTATTCATCACAAGCCTCCTGAAATTCAGGTTTGTCTTCCCTATTACTTTCTTAATTATTATTATTATTATTATTTCATTTTTATTGCATGTTAATTTGATTACCAGGAGTACATGTTATTAACCAATAATTATCAAATTAACTAGTGGTCTATCAATGATGATTAGTAAATGTCAAAGAGGAGAATTAATGTTTGATGTTGATGATATAAGGAGAATTTAAGGTAGCATGGAATCATGGATGTTTGTGTTCAAGTTAGTCAAAGCACACTATAATTTTATACTTAGGAGTACAAAATTAAGCAAATTAATTGAGGTCATATTCAATTTTTAATTACTTACTAATAACAGAGTATTATACAATTGAGAATACTCGTAATGTTAGGGGGTGCCGGTGCCTGGTGAGAGCGCAAATTCTCCTTCCGGCATGTGAAATCGTCATTAAGACGGATATATTACGATATTTTTCTCGGTTAAAGTTAAGATCGTCATTAGGTAGCCTTGATGCTTGATAGTAGTAGACTAGTACTTCGTAGTATAGTACGAAAATTGTGTGGGTGCCACAAAGAAGTTCCTCCACTCAATGAGTCATTGTATATGTTGGACCTATTCATTTCTCCATTATATTCTTGTTTTGTTGGTTTATGAATTCTTAACGACTTCCATGATGAATTGTGTCAATCTCTATTGTATTGTATTGTATTGTCCTATGACTCATTTCATGTTATTTTAGATTGTAAGATACTATTCCGTAAGTCCATTACTAAAAGACGCGATGAAAATTTAAATCATAGGTAATCTTAAAGGGTTTCACAAGTAATTTTACTCTAATTTTAATTATGACAATAATGAGATTATTGTCTATATGTCATCCACTAAATAGCAGCACAAACGGTGTTCTACCATTTCCTTAATAATTGTGCAAAAAACAAAGGTAAATAAATGACCGGGACGGAGGGAGTATGTTTTAAGAAAACAGTGGATTTAATCATGTCTTTAATTGCAAAATAATATACTCCGATTAGTTCATTGTTGAGATATTAATTATTGATGGTGTAAGATGATTTTCCTTGGTGGTATATGGAGAGCGTGAAAAAAGACAAATTTTAGATTGAGCTGGTTCAATTACAAAACGACCAGGAAAATCATTAAAGGAGATGTCGTATTGTCTCAAAGAGAATCAATTTTCACTTTCACATGGAGTCGGTAAAAGCTGATGATGAATTTCCTTAAATGGACTTTTCTTCATCTAAAAATTGAATATGACAAGTTTGTCACGTTATATGTTTATAAATTTTATGCTTTTATGAGTAAAAGTACAATCATACTTCTGGGGTGTATTACCCCAAAAGAGAATCAATTTTCACCTCGGACTAGTCAAATTGTACCACAAAGTGGAAATAAAGACGAAAATTTTGATATATTCTAGATAATAATTGAAATAATTTGATATAAATTTGATCCGTTTTATAATTAAGACGGATACAAACCGTCTTTTTGTAATACTTGTTAAATTGAGTACGTTTTTTCTTGCTAGTGTACCCTACTGAGTGAAAACATGGTGCCAGTGTTTTCTTTATTTTGTATGGAGTAATTAATAAGATTAGAAAGCGAAAGCTATACGGTGCCAATCACAATTGATTTAGACAGTAATTATTCGTTACTATATTTATTTTACAGATTTGTAGTATGTTTATCGTAATGTTTTTGTTTTGTTTTTGTTTTTGTTTTTGTAATATCATCGTAACTTTGTCAATTTATCCTGTCATAGGCATAATCGTGATTTAGTAGTCTTTGGTTTTAATCGATTGAAATAAACATTATCACATGAATTGATTGCAGTTGACATTATCCGGATTACTCAATTTCATCGACGGCCTTTGGTCAAGTTGCGGAGATGAGAGGATCATAGTCTTTACAACAAACCACAAGGAGAAGCTTGATCCAGCCTTGTTGCGTCCGGGGCGAATGGATATGCACATTCACATGTCTTATTTGACGGTCCAAGGTTTTAGGCTATTGGCCTCAAACTATCTTAAGATCGATGGTGGCCATCGACTTTATGGAGAAATCGAGAGGATGATCCAGACTGTCAATGTGACCCCGGCTCAAGTGGCCGAAGAGCTAATGAGATCCGAAGATGTCGATGAGGCTCTCGACGGAGTTGCTATGCTGCTTAAGGAGATGGAGATTAAAGTTAGCACAGAAGTCATGAAGGATGAAGTGGAAAATGGTCATGTTGATGGTTCATGTTTAACCAAAGATGGAGGAGAAAATGCAGTGGGGAAATTACATTTAAGTCAAAATGGAGAAATATAAAGGTCAGGGAGGTGCTTTAGTAGGTGCTTAGAGTCGTGAACGTAAAATTAAGCTGATTTGTAAATTTAAGCTAAATCTGCTCTGTTTATTTCATGCGGTTTCGGTAGCTAGTATTTGCGTTTTAGCAATGGGTTCATACTTGATAGTAAGGATATATATGTACTTCTCGCTAATTATTATTTGCGACGGTTAGTATGGTGTGATGGTTAAAAAGTAATCATTTCATAGTGAACGACTATTTTGAAAAGCTTTCACTTTATTATAATAATAAGAAGCGGCTACTATTTAATAGTATAAAATGGTCTTATAGTATAATTTGTGTATACTCGTAGTACGTATGTATCAGTGATTTTCATGATATAGTATAACATTTCTGTATAAAATGGTTTTGTAGTATAATATTTTCTTACTTTTATCCACATGACAACATTAATAAGATTAAAAAAAATATACAGAATAAAAAACATTTACTCTGTATTTTCTTTACGAAACATAAGCAAAACGACGTTGAGCTCCCCAAAAAAATTCATAAAACTTCTTTATTCTTGGTAGTAGGTAGTTTATTGAGGTTAACAGCTTTTTATTGTTATTACTTTGAGCCCACGAGTCCACGGGGTAGGCCCGCCTATTTTGGTGAATGGCTTGGGGTCCACTATAATGAACACGGGTGATAGAGTTAGGCCCGCCCGGATAATTTTTTCAAGTAATCGTCTATCCATGTCCGACCCAAGGCCGCTAATGAACACCTCTATAAATAACACACAATGGCTTGCTGAACATTGTGTTGGACATTTGGACAAACAATTTCACGGACATTAAAATGTCGATTCATGGTACGTTGAGTTACATTATTTACACAGAACATCCATGGGAAGATATGATAAAACTTGTTCGCCTCTTGCAACTGAAATTAAGCATCATCATCAATGTCCTCAATGTCAAACCAGTCACTGGACTCTTTATTTTTGGGGGTAGGACTCCAAACCTCATTCGACCCGGAAGGATTTTTACTAATGCCAGTTTTATAACTAGCAGGCCCATTGATCGCTGAAAGGCGCATCTTCGTCATCAACCCCATGGTTTCCGAGAAGATAGGACTATAGGAGGACTCTCCCATGAATGAAGTTGCCTCGGTTTCCTCCTTGAGTCCTTCATCGGCGTCTTCTTCATCTGCATCTTCATCTTCATGTTCATCGTTCTCATCTACTGAGACAATACTTTTGGAGGTGGTGGGTATCGACTTCTTGAACACTGGAGCTTTTGTAACAACTGCCTTCTCAATAACTGGATCTTCGGCCGACACTATTTCAAGAGGCACGCACTCTGACTGATCACCTCTTGGAACAGAGCTGTTCCGCATGTGCCAATTCAACATTTCCCGCCGTTGTTGAGTCAGGTTTCCTCGATTTACGAATCTGAAGTTCCTGGGTTAGCATTGCTCTGGCTTTCACGATCTGCATGTTAAGAACGTATCTGAAGTCATTACCCCCATGAACTACCAACCACATCAGAGGAATAATGGAATGTGATGTCTGAAGCTATCGGTAATTAGAGGACATCGTAGCAACGTACCAAACTTACAACTGACCAAAAATATGTTAGAAAAAAAAAGAAATAATTGATTGAAATGATGCCGCAGTAGGCCTGGGGAACAGACAAGAGAACGTTTAGCAACTCTGTCCGGTGAAGACTGTGTTATATCCAAATACGTTTCTCTGGATATTAGCTCAAAGAAGGATGTAATGCTGAATAAATAAATACATTCAGGGAAAGCCACGCCTTTCAGGATGAAAGCCGGCTTATAACTACCTCAGTACCTCTTTAAGGAGGCACTTTGTACCAAAAAAAAAGGAGGCACTTGGTAGCAAATGTATAAAACTAATACTTAATCACAAGAGACATTTTGATTCTTTGACAATAAAACAAATTTATTTTCCAGTATTTCAGGAGTCGACTGCAAAATTTCATTGATTACAACTTACAAGGACCATCAAAGTTCATTCATTGACGTCGAAAGAAGGGCTGTACTTAGGTGTTACCGTAATATAAAAGTACTCAGATACAAATTAATTGCATTCTAGAAATTTGGACAGATAGCATTACAGACTGATAAAGAGCAAAGATAAGCCGCGACATTACAAGAAAAGGAAAAACTTGGATGAATGCTGGCAACACAGGCCGAGCTACATCAGTGACTGTTAGTTCCACAGTAAACTCAGAACAAAAATAGAGTTCAAGCGACAAACTCACAACTCACAAGGACCTTGGTGGCTTCTCTAACAGAGCCGATAGATAAACCTCGTCTTTCGACTTGGGAGCTACAACCCATTTGTGTTTTTTATACCTGAACTGCAGAAACATGTACATATAATCATCCAAGTCTTTTCTCTTACAGAAGAATTTATCTACCCATAGCAAACCTCCGGGCCTGAGAACCCGATCCCAATCAAATAAAATGAAATCCAACAATAGCAGGTCGATCCAACCATCCAACAGCCCTGATGTGTGGATCAAGTCCATCGTATTTTCGAAGAATGGGAGACGTTGATTTGGCGTAATATACAAAGGAAGTAGACCTCGAAGAGCAATAATCTCGTTGAAAGGTGCTCCCAAGTTTAGGGCGGTCGATATAATTGTGACATTTTGCTCCCTCATTCTTGCTGCAAAAGTACCGGTACCAACGCTATAGTCCAAGCCTACCCTTATTTCTCCTGGCTTGACATTTAAGACATCACTGATGAGAAAATCAGGTGGGGGAAGAAGAGAGCTCTTATTAACCCATTTTAGCATCTCCTTGTCCATCTCGAAGCATCCAGTGCACTTGGTGTATCCTCGGTTAGGATTCTTGCTTGACAAGCAATCAAAATCCCTACATTTATAGAGATTCCATCGAACATTTCTTGCTTCCGGAATCTTCCAAAGGGACACATTTATGGGGTACGGCTTGAGGTAGAGCTTTGATGCTCTTGTCAAGCAACGCCTACGTGGCAAAGGATCGCACCCTCGGAGCATAAGCTTTTGAGCTAGATTCCAATCATCTTTACAATATGAGCCGACGTCATAATCCATATAATCTTCAAGCTCTTTCTTCATTAAAACACATGCATGCCCTATAGTGTTGTAAATCTTCTCGGTTCTAAATATGTTCACTTTTCCATTCTTGTTCTCTTTCGGAGTGATATACTTTCTGATCTCCTCAATCACAAAGCTATTAATCAACGGCTCCTCCACAAACGTTGTGTTTCCGATTCCTTCAGACTTTGGTAACCGAGTTTGCCTAAGACCGATATGTGCATCATATAGCGGCTGAATAATCTCATCCTCCAAATACCTCTTAAACTCTAGCCTAGACATATTACTCTTTCCCAATTGATCCTTATCTTTCTCCATCTTTTGAACATCAACTTCAATCTTGTTCTGTAATTTCTCCATCTTTTCAAGCACTTCCTCAATACGGTCTGATAACGCCTTGACATCAAATCCAGCAAACACATCCTTGGCACCATAAAAATGTCGACAAACGTCTTCGCTATGAAAGAAAAATCCAGCAGAATAGAGCCTAACTAGACTACACAAACTCACAATAATCACAAGTCCTCCTAGAAACAACTGCAACCAACCCATGAGCTTGGCTAACCTCCTTTTAGGGTTACACAATCCTGCCATTTTCAATATGCAAAATCACCCAACAAATACTAATTCCCTTTATTTCTCTCCAACACTCTAGATCACCCAACAAATGTTCAAAACTCGAGACCGCCTCCGTAAAACCCCAAACAAATTTTATTTTTTAAAAACTATCAAAACTAAATATGACACTTTAGTATTTTTACTCAAAATTCAGTTAAAATTTGAGAAATTTGACACAAGGTTACCCTGAACTAACATGGGATATAATCATAATCCCCCAAATTAACAAAAACCCAATATTGCAATAGATAATTATACTAAGAAACAAAGGTTAAATGTAAAAACCAGAAAACTTAGAACATTAGAAATTAGAGGAAATGACAACATCACAAAACTAAAAATGAAGAGGTGAAGAATCCTCAAAAGGTGAGATCTTTGAGTGAGATATTAAAAACCCAGTAAACTTAAACTACACATAAACACTTGGTAAACTTAATCTAAGAATAATTATATAATACTCGTATGTAAATTGCTTCAAATTTAATCAATGATGAACTCTTTATAGCTGGAAATCCTTAAACCCCACGATTTAATACCCATAAAGTAAAATAATGTTAATTTAGCTGAATTAGAGAGGAAACACACAAAATGAAACCTCAAAGCATGCAACTTTTGAGCAACCACGTTACCTTGTTTAGGGAAGAATAATTACTAAAACATAATTAACAATTAACAGTACGTAGGAAACGATAAGTTAATTAATACGCAGTTGAAAGTGTTGACTTAAAAGTCGTGGAGTCAGAGTTGACTAATTTTCTTTACAAGTTTGGGAGATTTTGACCAATTTTATTCATTTTCTTATCGGGTTTTGGTTAGGCAAATTGCCATTAGATTGACTGCTTCCATGGAGTGAAATGATAGTTAGGCCACACTTTTACATTTATACGTCTTTATACCCTTGTCATCTTTCCTATCTTTATCACCCAATTGATTTTTTCCTCTTCCCTCATCTACCTTCACCACCAAAACCACCTCCGTTCAACTGCTCTTGTTAGTCTAGTCGCCGACGACGTTGCTCCGGCCGACCTCCGTCTACTATAGTTAGCCTCTCCTATCCCCGCACTAATTGGTATTAAAAAAAAATTAAAACAAAATAAACAACATCGACGTACGACAATCGTCAATATTGATGCATATGCACCATGCCGTGGTGAATAATCAAAGAGGGTAAATATTTGACATTAAGTGACAATTGGTACGTGGATTAAGTTCAATGCACCATTAATTACAAATCGAATTTTGACTAATCAAATTGTTTTAATCTTAATGCTTAATCAAACCCTAATTAACAATAATTGTTAAGCATAAATCCAATAATTTAAAAAAAAAAACGTATTAATTGCTAAAGAAAATTACTCGTACTTGACAAATTGGAAAATTATAATTCAACGTTCAAGTTTATTAGATTAGATTTTAGGCTAGATGTATATACTCCTATGGAGTATAAGTTAATTTGATAATTTGGTTTGCGAAAAAGAGGGTTATGTTTTGAAAAAGGGTATCCTATGGAAACTTTATGAAAAAATGTATGTAAAAGAGTAAATCCGTATGTGAAAAAGTAATTCCGTTTTTTTTTAGTCCAAGACTTGTATACGAATATCCTACTTAAGACGTAAATATACCAAAATTATCTCCATAAGTTTGATATTCGGGTAATTTAGCCCCTTAAATTATAAATGTAGCGAATTAATCCTTTAAATTTTACAAATTCTCATTGAAGACGGGACATATCTGCCTTCAATGAAGATGAGTCAGATCGCCTCACAAGGAGGCAAGTGGGAGGGTAAGGCCCTGTTCTTTTGGACTTAAACTCATCCCCTTTAAATTCAGTTCAGCTCCTATAAGTTCAGTTCAGCTCCTATAAGTTCGGTTCAGTTCAACTCCTATAAGTTCAGTTCAGAAAAATTCAATTCTTACAAATTAAGTTCAGAAAAGTTATACGGAATATATTATTTATGAAAACCGATATAAAAACATTTGACATTAATTATTGGAATGACATTTGGTCAATTGAAAAAAAGGTGGAAGGTGTTAAAAAATGTCATCAATGTCACAAAAGTATCAAATGTCTATTATTGTTTATACATTCACACTCAATAATTTTATAAGGATGCATACTCTTGGAATACCTATTATACAACATGACGTGAATATTCAAGGAACGGTAGATTTGGGCATGTTTGATGATAAGCGGAAAAAAGTCATGTTAAAGGTACGAAACAAGATAGGAAAAAACATTTGGCGAGACAATGGATTCGTTGTTTCGAGTGATAGTGAAGATGAAGAAGAAAGTGATGAGGAAGATGATGATATGGGAATAGATGGTTAAAAAACGATGTAATATGTGATTTATTTTTTTTATCGTAATGTAAACGTAGTAATCTATTTGAACAAATCAATGTACATAAATCGGAATTATGTAAACGTAGTAATCTATTTGAACAAACCAATGTATTTGAACAAACCAATGTATATAAAGATACAGATAAAGATGATGTAAACGTAGTAATCTATTTGAGCAAACCAATGTATTTGAACAAACCAATGTATATAAATCAGAATTATGTTATTATCTTACCTTATGTAATAAAGTTCAGTTTAGTAAATTTTAGATTCTATAATAACTATTCAATTAAGTAAAATTAAGTTCAGAAAAGTTCAGCTCATATAAGTTCAGTTCAGCTCTTATAAGTTCAGTTCAGTTCAGCTCCTATAAGTTCAGTTCAGTTCAGCTCCTATAAGTTCAATTCGGTTCAGCTCAGCTCCTATAAGTTCAGTTCAGTTTAGCTCCTATAAGTTCAGTTCAGCTCCTATAAGTTCAGTTCAGAAAAGTTCAGCAAAATTCAGCCCAAAAGAACATGGCCTAAGTGGAGATCCATTTAGGTTTTTCACTTATCCTCCCAAATGCTTCAGAGGGGGATCTGACTCGTCTTCATTGAAGACAGCATGCCTCGTCTTCAATGAGACTAACTGATAAATTTCTCCTAATGCATAAGCCACAACATTTTTTAAGTTAAAGTGAGTTAAGTTAGTAAATAGAATAAAATTACTCCATTTGTCTAGGTCATTTATTATCTATTCATTTTGACATAAAAACCAAAAAAAATGAGAAAAAATAAAGAGATTTAATGATAAACTAAATGGTTGTCTCACATGTGCACTTGCACAAATTAGATATCCACTTACCAACTTGTGTAATATTTACAAAAAATAGAAATAGATAACAATTGAGTGATACTCCCCAAAATAAAAATAGATAACAATTGACCGGGACAGAGGGACTGCGGGAGTAACATATTGGTGGATTAGTTGAAAGTTTGTTTTAAATGTGATTCAATTCGACAAGTTTCCAACTTGATGGATATGCTCGTCTTAAAACTGAGTAATTAATCTTCCCAATTTTATATAATAGTTAAAAAAAAAAAAGCAAAAGCAAATACAGATACTTTTTTTTTAGAAAGACTTCATATCCTACAATAAGTCTTGCTTAAGATAGAAACTATCCGTCCGTCTTAAGTTTAAAACAGGTCAAATACTACCACATGGTGGTAATAAAGACAAAAATTTGATATTTTCTAGGCAACAAGTTAGGTGATTTGGGATCACGCTCTTGTAAAATCTACAATCCTAGCCACAATTTTATCTCTACAAAACAAAGATTAGAGACGACAAATTTGTAAACATCTTTATAATAAATATTGAATATTATTTATAATTTAATGTTATATATATTCGACACGATCGTTGAAAACTTGAAACAATAATCGGACACAATTGTATACTAATATTGGTGGATCTACGCTTAGAATATGCACATATTCCCATTTAAGACGGACGTAATCTGTCCTAAGTTTAAAGCGGGTCAAATAAGTTAAGCCTAGTAAATGGCTAGGAAAATTACTCAATCAGTCGGTTTGTGTCCTTTTGTGTCTAGGTGGTGCGGGAAAGATGGGTGTTGACTTCGAGATTGACCTATCCTTATCAAGATAAAATCATAATAAACTACCCTGCTTAGAATTAGAGCTGAGCAATATTCGGTTTGGACCGGGCTAATGGGTTGGATTAGACCGGATCATTAGGCCTGACCCGAACCTGGTCCGGGTTCATTTCGGTCCGGTACTCAATCCACACTTTTTGAAGTTTAGGTTTTCAGTCTACTTCGCTCCAAAACTGGTTGAATTCGTTCCGGACTAAATAGACAAAAATTAATTAAGTATTTTATTGTTGATCCTAGATTATTTGTATAGTTGGTTAGGAAGAGATTTCGGGGAGGATCGATTCTAGGCTTTGCGTGATCGTTGTTGCGGAGTTGCTTTTGAGGTAGGGTTTTCCCTACTTAGTACAATTATATGCTGATTACTTGTTGATTATTGTGATAATAATTGTGATGATCGATGATCGATGATGATTATGATTGTTTTGTGTTAGTGGTTACGATTGATATTGGCGGTTCGTGTGCGACCATGGTTATGAATTTAATTGGATTTTGGATACCATTGTATTAACTTTTGATTTTAGACTTCGGCTGTAATCTAATTAAAATTTATATTTATTTAATGTTGTTTCATTATGGTCTATTTGATATGTACTACCTCGGCCAATCGAGATGGTAGCACTTCCGTTTGCTAAGGTAGGCCTTGGTAAGAGTTTTTGGTAGATGAGGGGTGTTATAAAGTTGTGTGTGAGTGTGTGAGTGTGTGAGTGTGTGTCGCCCACACAACCCTTTTAAATTTTATAGCCTGTTATGATCCATTTGTTATTTCTGTTCAAATGGTGATCAGTGAATGTGGCAGGTTAATAAGTTGATGAGTCTGATTTGGATGATGCTTGTACAGGATGAGCTATGTGACAAGACGAATCCCTTAGTAGATGATGACTATTCGTTTTGTTTTAGCATTTGACTAATATAGCTTAAGTCTTCTGTAATTATTGCTTGTATTGGACACGAAGAGTTGTCAGACAGTCTTATTATGTAGTAAAGATTTAAGTTGTCCTTCTGTTGTTGGTTTTGATATGTACTCACTAGTACAAAAATCACTTATGGCTACGGTTAAAAATGACATTTGGCTACGGTTGTACAACCGTGGTAAATCAAGGCGTTGCCTTAAGTCGGGGACTTAAGGCTACGGTTGATCAACCGTAGCCAAAAATATTAAAGGCTACGGTTATTTTGTTCAACCGTAGCCGTAAGTTAAGAAAAGGCTACGGTGATATATGAATAACCGTAGCCTTAAGTAATTTCTACTAGTAATTTTTTCTATTAGCCAAATGTAATTTTTGTACTAGTGACTACCTTGGGACCGAGATGATAACTCCCTTATTTATCTTGGAAGGTATAGTTAAGACTGTGGATAAATGAGGGTGTTACAAAGTGGTATCAGAGTGAATGATTTTGGAGCATAAACTAATGAACTAAAATGAACATAGACGTGTCAATTAAAATGAACCCCAGTGAGAGACTGTTAGGAGCCCCTTGTTAATATGGTTGAGTTGGCCCCTCATACCTAAACCTGGCCCTTTCGGTCTCGACCAATTAACCTGTGATACACGGATTGGTGATCCTTGCCGAACTGTGGTACAGTGGGAACCACGGAGGGGCGTACTTGGATGGACAAGCGTAGATATACACATTTGTGGAGTCGCCACCAATTTTTATGGAAAATTGGAACCGTTCGAATACTTTATGCCATGTCAAGACATAAAGTAATGACATGAACACTAAGAACTCGTTACCCTTAGCAATCTATGTCTAGAATGACTCTCGTGGATGCCAATGAACACGGATGTTCACAGAGATCTGGAGTAAGGGGTGAGGGTACGTATTATGAAGCTCTTTAATCGAGCACCTAATCTCGCCCGCCTCGATAGCGGCCTCTACTAATGATTAGGGAAATCGTCCGTACTTGATATGTTACCGATTATATGCATGCAATGCAACATCCAACGTTTTAATCCTAGCATGTGAATTAGACTATGTCGGTGAACATATAATTAACACTCAATTATGTCGAAATTGGGATTTAAAATTAATTACACATGAAAGGCAAAGAAATCATACAATTCAATGATGAAATAAAATTACAATAGATTACGTGATCTACGTCAAAAATATATCCAAAACGAAGGTTTGAAAAAACGAAAAAGGTTTGAAAAACTAAAAGACAGATTAAGTGCAATATACGACTAATAGTTAATTAACTACGTAATTAAAGCTACGTCAAGGCGAAAACAGAAGTTCAGGAACAAAAGTCAACCCATAACAGGCGCAGCAACAGCTGCGTCCTCTGGAAGAGGCGCATGGATTGTTGCGTCTATTCTTGAGTTGAATTCTGACTGTGAAGTCAAAATCGCAAGCAGTTAATGTTGTTTGATGTATTTACGGTTAATTATTGACCTACGACTCGAGTAGAAGTGATTTAACATATTAATTACACTACAATTTATGTCAACAACGAATCCAAAGATTTGATATGAACAAATCGAATCTCTAAAACCTAAATTTGACTTAAAGACGAAAACCCGCTAATACTGAATTATTAGGGATCTATGTCAAGAACAAAACGCTTTAAGTGAAAGATAAATACGATTTACAGTTTATAAACAAAGAAAATAAAATAAGAACGAGTTTACAGAAACCAGAGGAAGAAGAAGAAGAGAAGTAGCAGGGCAGGCCCTGGAAAAGGCGCAGCAGATGCTGCGATCCTTCCAGAAGGCGCTGTTGCTGCTGCGATTCTTCCCAACGTCATGATCACTACTAAAAAGGTTTTATAAAAAAGTTTTGATTAAAATCGACTTTGAATTTATTTCTGACGTGAATCTTACATTAAATGAATAAATAAATAAATAAAAAATAAAAAGACGGGTTTACACCCTCAGACTTACATGTTGACGAAACGAAATTGACTAAGTTAACGTTTAGTGATAGCTCGACTCGAATATATGCATAAAGTGCCCTTGTTAGAGGATCAAAATTGATTGATTAATTGATTGATTGATTGTGTGTGTAGTGGTCAAATTGGTCGGTCAATGAAAACGTGACGGGTACCTAGAAGGTTCTGAGCTTACGTGGTCGATTGATCAAGCACGTAGATGTCGATAGCTTAGAGCAAGGTCTAGAATGCAAAGAGAGAAGAGAAGGGCGGAACACTCGCGTGCCTAAAAAGTGAGAACTGAGCTCTTCTTTTATAGTAGAAAAATATGAAGAGTTCTGGAACAACACAAACTTATCACGAAAATATTCTGAAAATAGAGAAAATAGGCTAGGTAAGAGGCGCAACACTCTTCGAAGAGGTTTCCTTCTGCGGAAGAAAATTTGTGGTAGATCTATACTTCCCTTTTAAAATATACGAGATATATTTTATCAAAAAGATAGAATTTGAATATTTAATAAAATATCCAGAATATTCTACAGTGTACCGACTCGGAGTTTTAAAACGGTTTCTAGAAAATGAAGCGGTTTTCGACCCGGACACCAAATGAACTCTAATGACTGTCAAAAACGACTGTACCAGCGCGTAGATGACGACCAAGGGGTAGACACAAGTGTTTGAGCTATCACTTGACGATAAACTTATGAATTGTCATAAATCGTTTCGCATACCAAACATGCGGCCCAATCATCACTGGGTGGTTGACGGAAGGTGTAGAACTAAGGTATCTACATAACCACGTGGGATAGAATACATAGGTGACAAATTTGATGTTTGGTTGCTTTAAATACGGGTCTGAGTAATGCATATTGTGTGTTCTAGTTTTTTTTATAGAATGTAAGTATATTAAAATCAAGTGTCACAATTTTACATAATCAATTACAATAATTGGCGAAATGGAGATAGAACTATGACAATTAACTCTCTAAGACATATTGAATCCATTCCTTATCCTTGTTACACAGTGCACTAGTGTTGTTTTCTCGAACCCTAGCAATGATAACTTTGATAATCTGGTCCACCGGCAGTTAAGGCATCTTCACACACAGACTCAGTCTAGCTTGGTTTCTAGTAATCCATATCATGTAGGCTATACCAACATGACAAGCATAGATGATCTTCCTTTGGAGTATACTTCTTCTCCTTCTATTCCTGAACCAATCCACCAGTTCCTCAGACCTGAATTGCACCTGCAATTTCAACTGAAGCATGGACATACATAACCTGCTGAATTGACAGTTGTAGAATAAGTGCTCATGATTCTCGATACAGTTCTCACAAAGGTAGCAATCCTCATCAGTTCTAAAAGCTTATAGCTTTCATTCTATCATTAGTGAGCAAACTCCCATGTTTAATGAGCCAAAAGATAAAGGAGTGTCGAGGCAGACAAAGTCTATTCCAACTTTCCAAGTAACATGAAACCATCCAACTATCTGCTGATCAGGAATTAGTCATTTATATCCTTTCTAGACAGTGTAATCATCATTTGAGTTGTCCCATTTATCATTAGTATACCCATCTTTAAAAGTATACATGAGCATATCTTCCTCCATGACCAGCTACAGTTAGTAGGAGGAGTATACTCAGTCCAGTGTTTCCCTTTTAAATACACATGTTGTACCCACCTTACCCACATATGATCTTTCTTTTAAGCTATCCACCATACATACTTTCCCAGCAAAGCTTTGTTCCATATTTTGTTGTTCTTCAGTCCTAATCCCCCTTCTCGTTTGGGGTTACACACTGTGTTCTAGTTGACATTAGGGGATCTACCATACTGTGCTTCCCCTCCCCAAAGATAGTTCTTGCAAACAGCTTCAATGCGATTCATGATTCCATTAGGTATAAGGAAAATGCTTGACTTGTGTGTTCTATTTATTGTTGATATTGGTTGTGATTTGTGCCTGGAGTGTTTTTTGAAAGATAAGAATGTTTGAATGATATGAAATGTGTTTCCTGTGAAAATTGTTATACATTGTTTCAAGTTGAGTTAATGGAATTACGTGATATTTGTTTATGAATGTTATTAATGTAAATTACACTTGTGACTGATGCTAGTTAGACTTGAACCATATGGTTGAATTTTTAAAAGAGATATGTTTTAAGATGAATGATAATGTGCTGGTTTGACTTGTTGAAAAATTTGAGAACCATTAAGAGGGTAAGTTAAGGAGAATTTAAGGTTAAGGTGTTTAATTGAGTTGAGGATTATACTATGAAACTGTGGTGTAATATTTCAGTAGACCAATTAGTGAAATTGGGAATATAGCTCACCTGTGGTATTTAACTTATTTAGATTTGGAGATGGCGCCAAGAAAGAGTACCCCATCTGTGATACTTTGTATTTCTATGTGTTAGGGGCTCGGCCGAGTAGGGCTTACTTGACCGAGTACATAGTGTACTCGGCCGAGTATAGGCTACTCGGCCGAGTGAAATTGGCTGGTGTCTTTTAGGGGTTTTGATCTCGTGTACTCGGCCGAGTGACATCGACGCTCGACCGAGTGAGTCGTACTCGACCGAGTACATATTGTACTCGACCGAGTACGACGGTTTTCGGAGTTTGATCGGACGAATGATTTAAGGGTCATTATGAGGAATTAGTTCATAATTTACTCTTACTCTTTCATAATCTCAAACCTTAGCTTCCAAATCCTCTCTAATTCCTTAAGTAGCCTTTGATCATCTCGTGCCGGATTCGATTGTTCCATTGCCTTGATTGACTTCTTTGGTAAGTATGCATGTTTATGATTCAATTGTGATTATTTCTGTAACCCTAATTGAATTGGCGGAAAGGGAATGAACTTTGTGTTGATTATATGATTGTTGATTGTTTAGGAGGGGACTTCAATGAAGTACGCTTCTGATTACTTGTGCTATTTGAGGATTTTCAATGAGGTAGGGTTTCCCTACTCAGCATTGCATTATTAATTGATGTTGTATGTGATTGATATGTGATTGATGATGGTGTTGAAGTTCGGGTTTGGGGTTGTTGACGATGTTACCATGGTTACTATGATTGGTGATTCCGTTGGGAGACGGATCACACCCCGAGTTCGCCCCCGTGGTTATCCCGCCACGTGGGGGATGTGCACATTAATGATCTGGGTTCTCTCGCTGCGGTGATAGGGGCCGTCGACGCCTTTGACTGCGGTCCAGGGTCAATAGGTGGTTTTGTATAACAGGATGGTAACCTGAGTCTACTGAGGTGTCCGCTGCGGTGGCCCTCTGGTTTCTCTTTCTCTTGTGTTTATGTTGTACGTTGGTCGGTATATGCGAATATTGACCCCTTTACTGTTTTACAAAACTGTTGTGATCCATTGGGGGATGGTGAGCAGGTGATCGCAGGTAATCTATGTTGGAGTAGGTGTCCTCCACAATAGTGCGCCACATAATAAATCTCATTAAGGAATATAATTGGGATATTTATTGACTATATATATATATATATATATATATATATATATATGATTAGTCGGTTGATTAACGTAAATCAATAACGGTTGGTTGACTAGAGTTTGACGTTATTGTCATATGACGGCGGTGATCAACTAATCCCTTTCGGTCACACCTATAGGATGAAACCCAAATAGTAACTAATTATTTGTATATGATACAGTTGATTAGTCCATTACATATATTTGATACATATACGAGAGTTAATAGTTAGAAATTGAGTTAGGAACTCAAATTCGATTAAGCTTATTTTTCAATTATGCGATAATTAACTAATAAATTTATATCTTATTTTAATATGATTAAATAAGATCTAGTTTAGTAATTAATTGTTAATTTACTAAATTAGTTGATGTTTTACATATATTTTGAGGTTGAGCTACTAATTAGTTAATTATATATACAAGGAGTTGTAAAATAAATTAACTAATCATTGTGGGACCTATTATATATTGATATAATGGTAAAATATCACTTAAAATGTTAAGTACATATTATTTACTTATTTGTGTCATATAATTGTTATATGATCAAATTAACACTTAATTATATAAGATAATTAAGCATATGATTAATAAGTATTTGTGGGACAAATATCATAAATCAAAATGGACCATATAAGGCCACATGTGGCTGGTCAAGTAGTAGTGGAGAGTGATGATGGTTGCTTTTGTATGTTCATGCTCACAAGTTACATGTGATTATGACATGAATAGTATACCGAAAATCATTTCACTCAACACTACACTCCACCACTTTGCATGTGAATTAAAATTTGCAAAATAAGTGCCTTGTGAAGGCCATATGAACCGGCCATATTGTCTATAAAAGGGCAATATGGTTGTTCATTTTTGTTGTTCATTCTTGCTTATTTGCTTTATATCACTAAAATCGTATCTTCTTTCTAAAAACTCTCATACACTAATATTCACTAAGTATTACTATAGTAGTAGTATATTCTAATATTAGTGTAACTTTTCTTATTATCTAGTTAGTAATAAGTCAAGTTTATTTGGGTTAATCTTGGGTGCAATTTAAAGGAGATCTTCTACTTTGAAGGTTTTTTTGGAGGATCATCTATATTATAGCTTAAGAACAACAAGAAGGAGTTCTTGTTGTGCCCATAACATTTCCATTTCAATGTGAGAAAATTTATTCTTTTATATAAATGTCTTTATATTTGCATGCATGTTACATAGATCATTAAACACTAAATTAACAAGTAATTTAGTAACTAATTAGAAGAGTCTAATTAAGGTCTATGGACTTTCATGTGGTATCAGAGCTAGCTTGTAGCATGCATGTTCATTTTGGACAATTTTTATTAAAGTTATAAGATAACTAATAAATCAAAAATTTGAGTAAAAATATGATTTTTGGTGCATGTACACCTACTGACTTCAAAATGTTTGTGGTCAAATTTCGTGATTTTAGGGATTAATTTACTATTTATTTTTATTTTTGGCTTTTAAACCGAGTTAATATGCATATTTGATGTTAAAAGTTAACTAAAAATAGTTGCATGTTGATTCTGACCATGAAATTTTAATATGATCTCACATGCATGTCTTAAATATTGTATGTAAAATTCGTGACTTTTAATTAAGTATTGCATGTTTATTGATTTTTATAAGATAAAAGTCGATAATATGAGATTATAATGTTCATAAAAATGAAACGTCCTTTTCTGGTCATGAAAATTTTTGGTACATTTTACATTCTTATGTCGATTATCTTGGTGAAATTTCATAATTTGTTTCACTGTTTTACTATATTTAATGATTTTTATTTGATAAAACTATTAAATAAAAAGATATTAGTTCATAACATTAATTTAAATTTTTTGAACAAATGGTTTTTATTTTTGGAGTTCTTGGAAATATTCCAGAATGTAAAAAAAATTTGGTTTCAAATTTTTATGATGTTAATATTTTATTTTGGGTTTATTTCATAAAAGTTATGATTAAACCGTTATATTTAGCAAATGAAATCAAATCGATCTAATTAATGACCAACAAAATTAGTAGGGACTAATTTGAGTTCTAAAACAGTTTAATTAATTAGTTTGAATTTAAATGAGATTTAAATATTGATATTGATTTTTAATGGTTAAAATCAATAAATCCCGTAAAATCGAGCTACAATGAGCATGAATGTGTTTAGGGTGATTTTGGCATGAATTTTGCAGCAATTTATTTTATTTATGGTTGAATGAATGAATGTCATTTATTTAATAATTTATGCAAATTTTGTACCTAGTATGGCCTAGTTATTTTTTAATCGTTATTACTCGTAATGTAAGGGAATAATGGTTTGGTTGTAATTTTATTGCGATCTCGTATCGCCGGTTTGTAATAATTAATAGTTTCAGTTTTTATAGAATAAATGTATAATAGGAATTTATATAGTTGTGTATTTGTAATTATGTATTATGAAGACCGGTGACTCCCTCAAGACGGTGCCATTTTTGGAAGGCGTTCCAAGTGAAGAGGCAAGGGACCAAGGAGTTGGTTTCCAAATTTGTAATTATCTAGTTAATTTGATTAGCTAGGTGGCCATACTAGGATTTTTTCGTTGCTTGGTTGCTTGCTTTATTTCCGCTCATGCCAAAATCGTCACACATGCATTTTATTTTTCCGTTATTGTCAATTCAACGTTATTCACAATTCACCGACTTAGTTCACTTATAGGGAATTAATAACTAAATTGACAAGATCTCTCACATATTTAAAAATTGAGATTAGCCTTACCAATTAGTAACACCTATGAATCCCGTGTTCATTAGGGCTACCACGCTCGTGGGTCCCTTTTTACCTCGGGTAAGTAGGGTGATACGATCACAAGCTAAAATTGGATTGGACTCAACGAGATAAGCGTTATCTTGGGACTAGGAGATGGATTTAGTTGAAATCCGTCAAACAAGAGTTCTAAGGGTAGAATTAGTCAAGTAATGACTTACCATTTTTAGATAAAGGTAGCATACGATGACTATTTTTTATTTAAAGATGGGTCTTGGAATCATTTATATAATTTAGTGAGGGGTCATTATATAAATGCTAAACTTGTTAAAATGTTTTTCAAGTAAATTATCATAACAATGAATGTTTATATATTTCTTTTTGTTGTAGTAACCATATTCGCACAATGTCAACTTCATCAAACAACGCAACCTTGGGTAAAGACTCATGGTTAAGGTCCGTCATGGACAAGTGTGTCCTAAAAGATGACGGTAGTAACTTCGTTGAATGGGAATCAACGATCAAGAGCGCCGCGATATCCGATAACGTGCTTCGCTACTTGGTCGAAGAGCCCCCCACCGAACCCGGGTCCAAGATCGTCCGCGGTGGTTCGGGCCGAATATGACCTTTATTTGAAGGTTGCCAATGACGTCAAGAATGTCTTGATTTGGTCAATCTCACCCAAACTCAAACTCCAATTGATATCTCTCGATGCATATGGGATATTCACGAGGATAACATCTATGTTTTCGCAAGCCCCTAAAATTCTCCAATATGAGGCGGCTACGAAATTCTTTGATACTAAGCTCCAAAAGGGCCAAAAGTTGGCCCACACGTGCTCAAAATGGTTGAGCACGCCGACACCTTAGAGCGTCTAGGGTGCAAAATTCCAAAGGAGCTAGTGGTGGGTAGAATCCTTCATTCACTCACACCAAAGTTCACCCAATTTAGGGTGAACTATAACATGAATGGCATGGAAAAGAGTTTCCATGAACTCCATGCACTCCTCACCCAAGCGGAGAGGGACATGGAGGCTAGTGGGAGTGAACCCAAGGATGTTCTTTCAATGAAATTGAAGAACATGAGCCTTGGGGTGAAGAAGGACAAAGGAAAGGGTAAGACTCTTTTCAAGAAAATTGGCAAGGGAAAGGGCAAGGTCTTTATGAAGCCCAAGCCCAAAGTCAACAAACACGCGGACGCGGATTGCTATTATTGTAATGGCAAAGGGCATTGAAAACGCAATTGCCCCAAATACTTGAAAGACAAGAAGGACGGTTGTGTGACAACGTCAGGTAAAATTCTTTCATCACTCTATATAATAGATATTAACTTTGCTAGTACATCTTCTTGGGTATTTGATACCGGTTGTGATTCTCACCTTTGTAATCATGTACAAGGGCTGAAGGACGCGCAAGCACTAGCCAAGGGTGACGTGGACTTGCGCATGGTAAATGGAGCTAAGGTAGCCACAGTTTCCATGGGCACCTACGTTCTTCTTTTGCCTAATGGTTTAGAGTTGTATTTAAATAATTGCTATTATGTACCAACTCTTACCAAGAACATTATCTCC